>JBBJLR010075161.1:0-27422 GCA_037577145.1 Brachypetersius gabonensis
TTTCATTTTGTGAAGTTGCTTTGTGACAATGACCATTGTTAAAAGCGCTATATAAATAAAATTGAATTGAATTGAATTGAATTGATGACTAGTTCACAAACGCCACTCCAAATTATTCCAAAGGTATTAGAATGTGTTCCATCATTCCAGTTACAATGCAGTTGAATGTGTGTTCAGCTTTACACCCTTCTAGCCAATCCCTAAATACTCTTTGGTAGGGAAGTGATCACTAACTCTCAACCTAAACATCTATCCTCCTGCAGAATTCAGCTCTAACCCACATTTAAGGACTCAGTTACACATCTGCAATAGACATCTATTTGTGTCTGCCATCTTCCTAGCACATAACGTTCAAGTCTGTTTTGTGCCAAAATGTGAAGAAAAGGAAGAAAATAAACTAGAAACGTCGACCTTTTATAAAAACTAAGTGTCTCTGTGAAAAAAACATTGGTGTCTATCATTGCAGGACAATAAATCAGCCTTAACACTGCAGGTCCAGGTAATCAAGGCCTCCTTCAGACAACAATTACTTGGCTCAAGTTAAGTTAAATTATTTTTACAGAGTCATTATGCTTGCAAACACACTATGTCTCGAAATAAGATATGACTAGTCTGTCTGTCTGATCTTACACAGCATAACTGAGGTTTTAGCCCAACTAAGCTTAATGCGATTAAACATTTTCCAGACTGATACTGATTAGAGATAGCCATACATTGAAACTATCAAAATAATTATGAAGCATTAAGAAGCAAAATTATATTTATATTTAACACTTTCACTGAAGGCTTAATCATGCCACTGTGAATGTGCGAATGTGAGTGAATATGTGTGAACGTGTCAAGACATCAGTTTTCCACTTGCCAAGACATCGGTTTTAGTGATCATTTCCATTGATTTTAATAATATGTGATAATAGCTTTTAGTCAAACAGGACTGACAAAAATGCAAAACACTCTCATTAAAAATGTTTTAAAAAAGATGTAGTAAGACAAAAAAAGTTTAAAGCAGTAGCTCCTAATATACAGCACTATGAAAAAGTTTTGGTCCATCCCTCATTGCGTTATATTATGCTTTGAATTACCTTGCTGACGTAAAAATACTATTTTGTGCCTTTCAAACTGTTTTGGCAGATTGAGTAGATTTATTTAAAAAAATGGGAATAAATTATTTACGCCAACAGGCTGCAAAGTACGTAAAGATGCAGGGTACCGAGATAAAGCAGTTCCAATCACTCAGCATTCAGCACCACCAGTATACTGATCACCGCCTGATCATCTGGAATCATCTGCACCTGTTTCTTCACTAGTACAGGCCTTACATTAAATGTGCTTTATTATGTTTGAACAACTCACACATAGGTCACTGTATGGCTTAACAAACTAAACCATTCCTCTGAAACTGACAGGTTCGGGAACTGGACTAGAAATTAGTGTTTGAAAATCCTTCAGGAAGCCTGGAGAACTGTTTGACAAAACTACATTATAAAAGTGGAAGCAAAATATGAAGAAATCTGGGGTGGCTCTAAACTTTTGCACTGTACTTTAAGTCATGGGAACCCAGTTCTCTGCATATTTCTGTGTTGTCCTTGGTCAATTCACATCTGCCTCAGCTCATGAAGAAACTGTTGAGTCAAGACAGGTGCGATGGCCTGGGGTTAGAGCATGCTGTGACTGCAGTTCAGATGTGGTCCAGGTGGACAGGAGAATAGGTGGGACAACAGTGGGATGAGATGATTGTGATCTACACCAGCTATGCAGTACTCACGTCCTTTATAGAGTCCGTAGTTATGGGCCTGTTGTGCGAGTCTATGGCACCCTCTGCTACTATGATGATATTAAGCCTTTTCTTATCTGCCCGGTTCTATGGGGGAGGGTTAGAAAGCACAGACACACATCAAACACGCAAAGTGGTGCAGGTTACAGTACTCACGTCTTTCACGGCATCAGATGTGATGGGTTTGCCATGCCTGTCAATGGCTCCCTCTGCCACTATGATTATGTTGAGACGAGAACCACGCAAACGACTCTGCATAACAGCATAAACACAACAGTACGGGAGGAACAAAAGAACACCTGTATCTGTGTGTGTGTGTGTGTGTGTGTGTGTTTACATTCATTGGATTGAGTCACATACAAATAATACCCATATATATGTGTACATACAGGCATGGAAAAAAAATAAGAGCCCGCACCATTTTTTTCCTGGTCATTGCTTTTATAATTTGTGAGAGTGTCTGTGTATGTCACTATTGTTTTATACACTGTTAACCATACCTGATTCAAAAAAGTATACTAATATTTCACTATACTTTACAAATATTAAACTACACTGCAAAAATTAAAATACTAATGTTAAGAGCAGAGTGTGTGCATGTGTCACTCTGTTTCATCCCACCAGAAATCAGGAGTGAAGCTGCTGGAATACAGCACAGAATAGCTGCTATACAAACACTACTGCACTTACAACACGTATGGAGGCATTTCTTATTTTTTACACAGCTCACACTGCAGTAGTTACTGCAGTAGTTAATACTCACACACTGCTTCATACATACATGCAAAGTAATTAATCATATAGCCATGATATTTAATAGAAATATTTAGTTTTACTTCATATGCATGGAACTTTTAACTATTAGCAGACATGCATTCATGAGACCCTGCTGGTGTGGGCAGTCTTGCCAACTATCTCCTACAGAAAGTAGCTGAAGTTTACCCAGAAAGTCGCTAGATGACGACACACATCATTTGCATACAAATTATATAAATCATGTCACACCGCGGTCTCAGAATCTAAATAAAAACAACTACTAACAACAACGGCCAGACACTTGAAGACACTGGTATCTATACTTTCATCAGGCAGGAGGCTGTATTTGTTGCCACCAATATCAGCCACCAACCTTTGAATAAAGTATGGAGTCAAAACACCATTCATCATCTCTGTGCGTTTGGTGCAGTGAATCTGAAAATTCTGGGCTATATTGGAATCAGGGAATGCTGCCTTGCATGCTAAACCGACAAAATAGAGCAGTGATCTAGCCAAAGCACTGTGACAGTCATACTGCCCCGACATGCGCAGATCATTCCTTTCCCAAGCGCCTGGATGGACAGACGCGGAGCAGTGGAGGGTTTAGGCTAATCTGCAGGGAATATTGACAAAAAAGTTGTACAGAAAGTATCTAAGATTTGTCAAAAACTTTGCTAGATTTGTTGTGCTTTTTGGAGAAAAAAAGAGTCGTTAAGGGGGTCTGGAAAGCCGTTAGAAATGGTTGAGATTGCTGAGCTTTATAATGACCCAAACATAAGAGTTTACCATATGAGTTCCAAAGCGGTCACTAAAACAATTAATTGAAATTTTAAATTCACAGTGTAATTTTAATCAAACAATCATGACAAGCCTTCATGCATGCATTTCTGTTACAAAATGTCCCATGTTTAATAATACATTTGGTTTCACTTATATAAAACTCATTCATACTTACAGCATCAAAGTTGATGGGGTTAGTAGTCCTGTATGAGAAACTGTTTCATATTTGGAGTTTGTATTGAGACTTATTGCGTTTATTTATGTCACGGTCCAGGCAGCTACCACTAGGTGGAGCTGGGGGTTTTCTGTTTATAGTTTTGTTTTTCCTTTTTGTAAATAAACTTCCAAGAAAAGCATCATGGCCGCTTCCTGGACTCTATTTTCACCCTGGGTGCCAGGGAGCACCCGTGACAATTTAATTGCAGACAAGAACACTAATGGTCTATTTGAACACAAAGTGGGATTTTATTGAGGTGCATTATAAAATAAAATCTCTGGAAAAAATTAGGATATAGGCCAAAAGTCCAAATGCAAGCAAAAGACTATGTGATGTCACTATTGTCTAAGAGAAACAACAATGATTGATTTTTCTTTCGTGCAGGAAGTGTAAATAGGTTCTGCTGTGTAGGAGTGGGTATGTTCATACATGAGGTTGTGTGTGTATCTGAATGTGTGTGTCTGTGTTTGTTACCTCTGATAGTTTCTGACACATCTGTTCTTCCCAGCCATCCTCTGGAGGCATTTCAGGAATCAGCACCCAGTCGGCACCACACGCTAAAGCACTTACTAAAGCTAGATATCTACGCGCACACGCACACACACACACACACACACACACACACCTGTTCATATTTTAATCAATATTTAAAATCAATATTCAATAAATCAATACATTACAGATAACACTGTTGATAAATGAATCAATTCTTCATTACTTATACAACATGTTATACATGTTACTTGTTATGTGTCACTTAAGTAAAGTATAGCATAAGTGATGACTTATAGCAAAGGTGACTAAGCTCTTCAGAAAGACTCATTCTACTGCTAATGTTCACTCGTAGATATCGCATGGTTATAAGGGGTGTTGAAATTAATCACAAAATCGATGCATCGCGATGCAGAAGTGGATGATTCTGCATCGATGCAGTGGCAGAACATAACTGATTATTTCATGATACTGTTTGATTTTCTGGTCGCGGCTTTAAAAATCTAGTTAAAAAATGGCCACAGTAGTGTCTGTGGCTGCCTGATCTGAGTACAGCGCTGCTCCGGGTAGCGGTAACTCTCAACTCACTGACGTTCCTTACGTGCACCAGCCAAAAATGTGTAAAACGTGTCACACAAAAAAAGGTTTCCCCCAAACCAAAGATGTGATCAGAAAGGTCCACTCTTAAACCAATTATTGTTTACATTTTCCGTTTTCTGTGAATTAAAAGAGGAGCTTACATCTCAGCTCTTGTATTTGAAAATATAATGTGAAGCGGTGCCGGCACTTGGATGCATCGTAATGCATCGAGATATCAAATCGAATCGATATCAACCTTCCAATTCATTTGACATGCGAAGCCTCACCCGCAGTGTCTCCCCATCACCTCCAGGACGAATGTTCTCTGATGGCTACAGCACAAACACAAAACAAAAAATCATTATAATACTTATCACCACTCAGCAGAACTTACAGATCACAAAAACCAAACACCACACACGAACATAATCTGCCACATAAAACAGAACACAAAACTGTTTTTATCTGCCTGGCATGACTAAGGTTTATTGTGGGCTTCTAGTGTGTTAAAATAAGTGTGGAAAGGTTTGTGTGACTGCATGAGCAATTGAACTTTACTCTCAAGATTTAAGATTTTTGCTTTTATACCTAAATAGTGCACATAGTGCTATGTCAAACAGGGAATTATGTACAAATGGCCCAGATGGTTCTCAGTGCCTGGGGCTTTGGTTATGTTTGTTGTCTGTATGTGTATATATGTATGTACCTCTGTGCTGTGGTCATTATAGCATCCACCACCTCTATGATTCTGTGCAGAGCAGAATCTGTGCCGATGGTCATGTCCGTTCCACAGAAGTCATTATCTATGGAACCCACCATGCCCACAATGTGCAAGGCAGAGTGTGTTTCAGCCGCCTGCTCATCTATTTGACCTGAGACAGGGACACACAACAGGAAAAAATATATATCCAACAGAGAAAGAAATATATTTCAGTATTATCTTCTAGCCCCAAAATAACATTGAAGTCAACAACAACGGCGCTGTATTCTTACACAGTCACGTCTGTGGGTTCATGTCCCAAAAACAGTAACAACTGATTACATGACCATATTCCAACCTCTCTTTATCCCTTAGAATGGGACAAGCTGTTTTATGCCTTCAATAGACTGTACAAATTCAGAAATATTTTACATTATTACAAATCACACCATGTGACACGGATCTGATAAACTTGAGTATGACACATATGTAGATTGTACAATGGTGTGTGTGAGGGTGTGTAGATGTACGATGGTTTGTGAAGGTGTGTAAATGTATGAAGGTGTGTGTTTACTCACAGCATAACACAGGACCACCATTTAGAAGCCATGACCAAAGAAATCACCATGATAGTTTCACGAATGTTTCATAAAGACTATTTCTGTTCCAATCACTTGATGAATATGGAGCCACAATACATGTCCGCCAATCAGAACAGTGGTCATTTAGATATATTCCTCTTACAGACCTGATGAATTCTAAGGCATAAAAAGATGTCGACAATGGTCACAATATGGATTCTTGAATCTCAACCTCTTCTAGACCAGTTATGATATTTAAAAAAATGTTGGGTTGTTGGGTAATTCCCAGGGGTGACTTACTGCCACTTTTCATATTTGAGACCAATGTTGATCCTGCAACCTCGAGTATGTGCCAAAATCTGTACACCCATATAGTGTCCATTGTGTCCATTTGCTGGACATATTGTACACTATTTATGTGCAGGAGTAATTTTAATTTGTCATTTGAGACACAGCCTTGCCACTCATGACCATGACTATGGTCATTATAACATTGTGGAACATGCTATTATTGACTAATCTACTGAGGTGAGTTACCTGTTCGCACAAGCTCCTCCAACAGGCCGCTCCACTCCTCCCTGAACAGATTTGCTCCGGTCAGACTGCCGTCTCCACCAATCACACACAGGTTTGTTATTCCGAGTCTCACCAGGTTCTGAGCCGCACACAGGCGGCCTGCCCGTGTCCGGAACTCCTTGCAGCGGGCACTGCCAATCACTGTCCCACCCTGCACACCATCACACACACACACACACACAATATGTGTACAAGGAGGTAGTAGCCTAGTCAGCAAAACACTTGCCTGTGAACCTGATGACCACGAAGTTGCAGGTTCAACGCCCCACCAACTACCATTGTGTCCTCCAAGAGGACTGTCTCTGTAACTAATGATTGCAAGTCACACTGGATAAGAGCGTCAGCCAAAAGCCCTTTACCTGTTTTCCACTTTGAATATAAAAATAGCACTGACCAGTTGCAGCATGCTGGAGACATTCTCCCATGTGGCCTCCTTGATGTTGTCACCTCCATCCACCATGCCCTGATAACCCTGCATAAAAAAGCACTCAGCCTTAATATTGATACACTTTTAGTTAGAAACTGCATATTTAAATGTTAAAACACTCTGGTTTTTATAAACATTTTGCCTTTGATGTGTGCATGTCACAAAAGTAGGTATGTATATACAGCAGCAATGATATATGCACTACAACTGTATTTTTATGTGTGATATTTGTCTGTTGTCAAAGTGTATATCAGCAATCTACTTGGGTTACAAACCACATTTGGCATTTAAGGGTAAGTCTTACAATTTAAAAATACAGAGCATTATAAAGAGGCAGTTACTGTAAATGTGTGCATATTATGCCCCCAACAGTACTATTAATAGATATATAGAGTGGCCAGTGGGAGTCAGCAAATCCAAAAGATGCAGAGATGCAGCCCTGGGCAGTTTTACTGTGCTTGGCCCTCTGGCCACTCTTCATGACTGGGCTTGGCTCCTCCCTGTGGTTGCAATTGGGTACGCATTGCATATGTATTGAGTTTGTTTCTCAAAACACAAAGTATTGGGAGGAGATCATTTTTATGAACTGCAGCCTTTGATTTACTGAGACTGACTGTACATGCTGCTATTTCTGCTGTGAAAAACCTGACTTGTATGGAAGTCCCTATCTGCTTGCTTCTTTGTCTCAAGCAGAAAGGGACTTCCAAACAAAAAGGACAGGTCTATTAAAATGTGCGTGAAAGTCAGTTAGTTAATGAGTAGATAGTAGACACGTGACGTGAATGTTACAAGCAGCACTGTACATATACAGGGGGTTCTTGAGTTACACCGCTCACGTGGGGGAACTAGTTTAGTGGGGCACGCGGAAGAATACACAGAATACGCAGTATGAGGAAGGATGGAAGTGTTCCACTTGTGTTGATTTGTTTGCCGACTTTTTGACCTTTATCATGGCTTCTTACATACATTTCTGTCATTTATTTATGTCCTTTTTCTGTGACTTAAGTGTGTTTTTATGTTCTAGATTGTACAACTGAGTTATGATAGGTTACTGACAAGGGTGTTACATCGGGTTACATCACTGTCGTATTAACAGAGCTCTGTAACTTGGGAACCCCCTGTACTCAGGGAGGAGTGCATAGCTGGATACAGGATTATAAGAAGTGTGTTTGGCTGACCATGACACAAGAAGTATTCAGCAGAATGCGCAGTCACACCTTCATACCTCATGAACAAAATAGACTTTGGCTCCAACGTAAATCCCCATCCTGACCACAGCCCTTACTGCTGCATTCATTCCTGCGAGAGTGATGTGGAAAGAGGGAGATATGGAGAGAGAAAGGTGAACCTTTTATTGAGTTTCTTACTGTCCTGAAGACAAACCAGTACCAGACTGTTTTTAGCAGTGTAAGGGTCTAATGCTAGTCTGTTGCAGCAGTTCTATAAGATGCTGTGCTAGAATTGGAGTAAGCTTGGTACCCACAGGAAACAGGAGAAGCAGCATAAATATACTGTATATAATGGTTTACATAGTTAATACATAGTTAATATTTTGTGAGTTTGTCAAGAGGGAACACAGGGTCAGTTCCGGATTTCTCCTCGGTTCCTCCAGCCGTTGTTTGGATTTGTGAAATTCCATCAGCAGCTTCTCATTTAATTTGAAGGGTTGATTGACTCAAACCAGATTCCTGATTGAAACTACAAGTAATGCTGGGCTTCCACAAGAAATACTTTGATATAATGTATTCTTTTAGTTTTATATATTTAGCAATATTTTAAAAAGCCTCAAGAGTCAGAGATTTCACTGTGGTTAAAGAGTGATGCTAAGCTAAACAAGCCACCTTAGAATCACACCATAGCACTACAATCATCAAACATGGATATATCATGTTATATTAACTTACACAAAAAGTTAAAAAGTTAATTACCAAGTTACCAAGGTGGAGTCAGGTATTCTACATGTGTTCCCTGAAGGCAGTGGTCTCTCTCAGAAAGATACTTTTTATATGCTGTATTGGTGACCACTGTAGTGATGTAGAATTCACTGCTGTGGTGATGCTGAACTGACTGCTATAGTGATGCTGAACTGTCAAAAGTGATGCTGAACTGACTGCTATAGTGATGCTGAACTGTTAAAAGTGATGCTGAACTGACTGCTATAGTGATGCTGAACTGTTAAAAGTGATGCAGAACTGAATACTATAATGATGCTTAACTTACCGTTTTAGTGATGCCCAACTAACTGTTATAATGTTGAACTGACTGCTATAGTGATGCTGAACTGTTAAAAGTGATGCCGAACTGATTGCTATAGTGATGCTGAACTAACTGCTATAGTGATGCTGAACTTACCGTTTTAGTGACGCTCAATTAACTGCTATAATGTTGAACTGACTGCTATAGTGATGCTAAACTGACTACTGTAGTAATACAGAACTGACTGCTATAATAATGCTGAACAGTATACTGAACCACCAGCTGTGCTGAACTGCACAGTGACGCAATGTGGTGAGACATCTTTCAACCCCGCTACTTGACTCTCCTCACGTAGTCCCGCGCTCACAGCTCCAGGCGCAGGCGCTTCCAAACCTCTGTGGGTTTCCTCACTCAACAGCTGCCTCAACAATTCCCTTCACCAATACACGCTGTAGTATCAATCCATATAAGTGTATTAAAGTCATTATGAATCTAATAATCATATCCTTAATAAAATATAATATAAACCAACAGGGAGTATAAATCCATTATTTAACATAATGCTTCCTATTCCTTAAGTAGAATCAGAGAGTAAAAACCTATTTCCGAGAGGTATAAGTGAGACAGAATGGAGAGCAATTTAGTAGCCGTGACTTGCACATCTGCAACAAATGGAGGGACATCTGTTGCATAATCGTTCTGCACAGCGTGAGAGTCATATTCAAACTAAGTCTGCACATGTGTGTCTCTGAGAGGAAAGTGACGGTTTGTGCAGGTTAATCCGAGTGTGTACCTTGAGCATCTCCTCCGCTCGTGAGCACACCGATGGACTTCCCCGCTCCAGAGAGATTCTCGAAAAATTTTTTGGAATCCGGCATTCTTCAGGTAACGCTTCTTCCAAAGCTGCTGTTTAATCAATCCGGGCCGGCACAAAATGAGTTGTGCTGTCTGCACGAAGTAGAAATACTGTAGTTATTTGTCGTCTCTGTTCCTCACTCGTATTCAGGCAAACCCCGCCTTCATCTATGACTTCCACGCTGTGATTGGGCAGACGACTTGGGAGCGTAAATTCACCAGCCAATCAAAACGCGTGAGATTGGAAAAAAAGTAAAAACCCGTGACTGACAGTTCCAGTCGTTTCATTTCCAGACCCCTTTTTCAGAAAAACCCCAATTCCGACCCATGATTGGTTATTAGTTCCTAGCTACGACTAGACAGACTACTTGAGAGCGTAAATTCACCAGCCAATCAAATCGCGGGAGTCTGAAAACAGCCGGAAAAAAACCCCAAAAAAGTGAACGACTGACAGCTCCACTGACCAATGAAATTACAGTTCCTGTCTTCCTCGCAAAATTATAGAGTCGAATAAACGAGAACATGCTATGGGCTATTTCTGCATCACAAATTAGCACGTAATAGGCAAACAACCCCGATATTATAGCAGAAATTAAATACTATAGGAGTGAATTTCTATCTAGAAAAGTGAGCTCTTCAATGTTAACCGGAATGATGTTAATGTAAGTAGTAGGTGGCTGTTAAAATTAGAATATGTAGAAAATAGAAAATAACAACGCAATATATGGCCTGCCTATATGTGCGGCATATGTGTCTATAATCTATACATACATCATTAATGTGGTACATATTACTATATTTTGTACAATATTTTGCATTATAACTCAATATTTTGTACCATCTTTTTTCTCAAATGTCCAGTTTGATTGTTTGACAAATGACCTTTCTCCAGGTCCGTGGGTGTGGGTGTGTTCCAATACTCATCTAGCTCTATTTATGCTGCTGTCCCTGAATTGTTGGGAGTAAGAGAATGTCTAACCCCTGGAATAACCTCCGAAAGGCAGAGAGGGAGAGGGAGAGAGAATGAGGGAAACACATCTGAAGAAAGGCAAGGAACGCTTACAATGAACAGTGGTCCACTCTTGCAGTGACTGTCATTCTCCATTATGTTGTGTGCCAAGTCAGCTGAAGACTGCAGGGTGCACTCTGGCGACCTTCCTACACTGTTTACAAGTACACCCCTACATAGCATCCACCCTGGGGGGGTTTACACTGGGCTTGCGTTACTGCTGAGGCTGATGTTGCTGCTCGCTGCTCCTGAGCTCAGTAACAATATTTTTTTCAAAGTTCAACAATATTAAACCGAAGTACTACATTAGGTGAAAATACAGAAATGATAAGTTTCCGGTTCATTAAATCGTTTTTGGGGAGGTCTTGCAACCATACATCAGCAATTATCTTTTACCATGAGGCAAAGAAAAAAAGACATAAAGCCATTTTAGACGGGCTTGTGTGAGTCTTGTGTGATGATGATTATTATTGATAACAATAATAATAATAATAATAATGAAAATAATAATATAATGTTTTCCCATTAATTCTGTAGATTAGATCAGGCACTGATGTGGGATGAGAAGGCCTGCCTCACAATCTCCGTCCCATTTCACCCCAAAGGTGTTGAATGGAGTTGAGGTCTGGGCTCTGTGCAAGCCAGTCAAGTTCTTCCACACCAAACTCATCCAACGATGTCTTTATGGAGATTGCTTTGTGCACTGGGGCACAGTCATGCTGGAATAGAAAAGGTTCTTCCCCAAACTGTGTCCACAACATTGGCAGCTTGGTGCTGTCCAAAATGTCTTGGCATGCTGAGGCATTACGATTGCCCTTCACTGGAAGTAAGAGTCCTAACACAAACCCTGAAAAAAGGTGTCCCGATACTTTTGTCCATATAGTGTTTCTCTCTCAAAACATTGCAGTGTGTTGCCCTCATGTGGCTGTGTCAAGATATTACTACTTCTAGTGCCGTTCTAAGCATTACACTCTGTGTTTAATAAAATAAATCAAATAAAAAGTGCAGGTTCTTTCTGTTATTTCCTCGGGGTTTTTTTTTTTATTATTTAAAAGACAAGTACACTTTCTGGTTACACTATATACATTAAAATGCCTATGAAGTCTGCACCCTGGCACGTAAACACTGGCTGGCTTGCGGTTGCCATAGCGACGCCCAACAAACCACCATGGTCCACAGTAAGTGTACTTTTCATGTCTGTTATACTGTTAATATAACTAAAATTATCTTCTGTATTTCATAATAATTGAATGTTGCCTGTCAGACACTTCTTTACTTCGTGAACCTCACTTAAGACCTACATTTCAGCTGTTCTCCGAGGTATTCAGAGTCCGCTTTGCTTATCCATTAAATGGACAAGTATTGGCACACCCCTGTTTATCAGAGTTTGGGCTAGGCTCCAAATTGAATGCTTCAGCATACCAAGGCATTCTGGACAATGCCATACTGTTGTGGACACAGTTTGGGGAAGAACCTTTTCTATTCCGTCATGACTGTGCCCCAATGCACAAAGCAACATCCATAAAGACACTTTTGGATGAGTTTTGTGTGGGGGATGACTTTTGTGTGGGAGCACACAGCCCTGACCAAAACCCCATCCAACACCTTTAGGATAAACTGGAAAGGAGATTGTAAGCCAGGCTTTCTCATCCCACATAAATGCTCTACAAAAAGAATGGGCACAAATTCCCACATAAACACTCCAAATATCGTGGAACGCCTTCAAAGAAGAGAGGAAGCTGTAATAGCTGCATAGAGGGACCAACTCCATATTAAAGTCTATGTATTCGAATGTAATGTTATTACACTCCCTAGTGGTGTAACACTCGGGCGTCCCAATACTTTTTTTCATATAGTGTAGAAGTAAACAGGTTAACCTTGTCTGACTGAACTAAAAATGTCGTTTGAACTAAAACTTGCATTTAGCCAAAAATGTAGTCAAATACATCACATTTCAGGATGACATTTCATCTGTTTTTGGAGGACCACAGTCCTTTAGAATCAAAAGTGCACAGAACACTATTTTTGAATAAACAATACATTTTTGTTCCATCATTAATTCAGTTTAGACTGAGTTTATATGTCGTGATCATAGATATATTGAGTAATCACATAATCTTCATACAATTTTCATTAAGGTGTTGTGTGACAGGATTTTTTAGGGAAATACAAATTACAAATACTTACAGACTCCATCTATCTTTATTGTAATTGATTTTATATATGTCATATAATTTCTATAGAATTTATCTATAAACTTAAAATTGTGGAAAACCGATTGTTTCTGAAATGATCATTTTTATTTAGGAGCTTTTTTGTCTCTTGTTTGGGGAAGCACGTTTTGTTTTATTGCGCAGAAAACCAGTACAAACTTAAGATTATCTTTAGTGTGGTCACAGCATCAGTTTGCCATATTGTGCACCATGGACAAAGCTGTTTACATATTACTTCATAAACCAGTATTTTCAGGCAGCCTTACTGTTAAGCTGTCTCTCCTGTATGATGTATCATGGGAAAGTTGTATTGAATTGGGATAATCTGTTCAGTTTATTTTCCTTTTCACTTTTCCAATCAGTTACTGAGGATCTTATCCGGCGCCGTGCAGAGCACAATGACTGCGAAATCTTCTCTCTGGAGGAGGTGTCGCTGCATCAGCAGGATATTGAGCGGATAGAGCACATCGACAAGTGGTGCAGAGATCTGAAAATCCTCTATTTACAAAACAACCTCATTGCCAAAATAGGTACGGGTATAAAGTCTGTTAATGAATCAGGCTTCGCACACTGTCACCAGTCCACACCTTTTAGTGATCATTGTGAATATATTAAGCATGTGTTTATGTAACCAAAGCATTTTATATTGTTGTGATACAATAAGGAGAATGTTATTGTTTGTTGGTTCTTACGGTTTGATTAGAGAATGTCGGGAGACTGAAGAAGCTGGAGTATCTGAATCTGGCCCTGAATAACATTGAAGTGATTGAGAATTTGGGAGGTAAAATGATCCACTATGTTCCATTTGTCTGTTTTTTTATGTGACTTACCATCAGGCCTGCAGAAAGCCTTTGTTTTAGATAGTACCTGTGAATGCGTGCGCAAGTGTGTGCATTGCATTATCTCTATATATAAATATGTAAAATGTGTGTGTGCGCGCACATGTGTGTTTCTGTGTATCCCCATATAGGCTGTGAAAGTCTGAAGAAGCTGGACCTTACTGTAAATTTTGTGGGTAGACTGAGTAGTGTGGAGTCCCTTCAACATAATGTGCATCTGCGGGAGCTCTATCTGGTGGGGAACCCCTGCACCGAATTCCAGGGTTACAGGCAGTATGTGCTGGCCTGCCTGCCTCAGCTACAGGTACAGCACAAGGACACATTCACGGTGAGGTAGTAAATGGGAAGGTTTCATTCTAGTGATTTCTGTCCTCAAAAAAACATGATTCACCTCGTAGGTTCATTTAGTACACATTGCACTACAGATGTCGAAAGTAATGCTGAATAAATCGAATATTTGGGGGATGCCTGTATAATAGGTGGTGTTCATTCTGGAATGAAGAAAAAAAGTGGACATTTTTGTCACACATGAAAACACTGCATCACATAGTGTGAACAAACCCGTCACTCGATTGAAGCAGTGGGAAGCCAATGGCATGGTGCCCAGGGAGCAGTATGTGGACGGTACCTTGCTGAAGGTCAGTGTCCACATTGATTTCCACCGGGTATGATTAAAGATCTTTGCACTTGTTCAAACTGTGCACTTGCCTAATCTACCCCACCCCTTCTTTGATTGCTGGAATATGCCTCCGCAACCTTGTTTATGGTAGCTGTTCAAAAGATGTGTGGACACTCTGTTACTCATAGTGATAGGGGAATGGTGCAAATTAAGAATTCATTGGTTCTCAAAGTATTGCCCCGTCCCAGTGGGTGTACTAACACGTGCATCAGCATCTGGTTGGGAGCTCATAAATGCAAGCAGTAAACACTCACAAGTTTCATGTCATTCAAATCTAGAAGTTATTTACAAACAGCTGGTCCATTTTACAAAGCAGACCAAACTAGTAAATACGTGCATCGGCCTTGTGAGTAACTTGAAGTTGCTAATCACCACTAAGGCAACAATTAGTTTTAAGACTTGGTCAGATAATAATTTTGAAGAGTTCATGAACACACCATTACATGTTAAAGGTCACAATGTGGTGTTTTTATACTTTTCAGTGGTTGGACGGCACAGCAATAGGGCGAGCTGAACGGATACAGGCGTTGCAAGGCCTGTCTGTCCTAAGAAGATGTATCTTACAACAGGAGGTGGAGTATGTGGATAAGAGAGAAAAACAGAAGATGAATGGACAAAAAGACAACTCATTCCACAACCCAGAGGATCTAGATCATGAAAATGTCTGCAGCAGCTTGTGAGTGTGATGCAATACATCACATCAGGTGAAAAAACTCCTGGCTAAGTATTTACATGTACAGTGTAAAACAGGGATTGACCCTTGAGGACATTTGATTCAGTCCACTTCCCTGACGCCACCTCCAGTGACAGGATAAACATATTTTTATGCAGCTGTAAATTTTATATAGCAGTGAATTCAATTTTTAAAAAGTTTTCTATTAACACAATATAGAGATACAAAATCTCAGAATTGTTTGTCATATTACTAATAGTTATTTTATTCAGTAATAACTTAGACTTCAGCAGGCATTTCAAAATGTTTTAATCTGGAGTAGTAGCATTATAATATATCTTTTTTTATGTACATGTACCTGCAACTTTTGGCCTTTTGGCCTTTGACCCACCACAAACCTATTCATTTTGGCCACCCTGCCAAGTATTTTCTACATTCTCTCATAAACATTAGAAAAAGAGGCTTGTTCTTCCTGAATTTGCGTTAATGGATAACAGCAGACCTACGCCACTAACATCCACAGTCGCACAATCACTAGTCTAGTGTAAGTGCTGTGTTAGGTACTAATGAATTCTCCACGTCTTTCCTTGTCCGAACAATATTTTTCATTGAAGAGAAGAAAAAGTGTTTAGGAAAGTACACTTTTGTCTTTTTTGACTTATCGACCATCACCATGGTCTAGAAATATGAGCTGCAGTTAGTTGCAGGAATATTTCACCTTCTGGTGGATGCCTAAAAAGTGGATGCATTTAACAGCCACATAATTGTGACTAAATTACTCACGTATGTGTGTGTTTCAGTTCAGTCCCTAAAGAAGCTGAAGAGGACAGTATTCAAAACTCACATGCTGCGACTATGCCTGCTGAATTCCATCCGAACCAGGACCAAAATGCGGATGAAAATTCACACACACAGGACCAGGACAGGGAATTCTGGGAAACGCCGTGTGAGTTCACTCCAGAGTCAAGACTGGAGGCACATCGTCATCTAGAGGAAAAGAGGAAAGCGAAAGAGAGACAGAGGTACACTACAAAGGACATGAAAATGCATAGATTTTCTTTTTGTTACTACCCAATTACCATTTAGATCAAGCGAAGAGTAGAAAAATGCTTCACACACCAATCGCCTTAAAGTAGTTAGTAATGAGTGCATACATTTACATTACATTTACGGCATTTAGCAGACGCTTTTGTCCAAAGCGACTTCCATTCTCTAACTACAGGGGACAGTCTCCCTGGAGCAACTTAGGGTTAAGGGTCTTGCTCAGGGACCCAGTGGTAGTGCTGAAGGTAGGATTCGAACCTGTGACCTCTTGGTCCAGAGGCAAGTATCCTACCCACAGAGCAACCTCCACCCCCCTCCATTTGTATTATTAGTTCTTCATAGATGTCAATCAGTCCTATAATCTATGAGTAATATTTAGAGAATAATTATGTGTATACCTGTACACATGTAGATCCAGATACCAATATGAATTGCACACTCAGTATGTACGAATGCTGTCTCAGTAACTATTGTAGTATGTCTAACAATGAAGTTCGTAAAACACTTTCAGCTGCATTGTTATTGTCTTGTATGAAGGTATTACATAAATAAGTCCACTGTTATTGTTATTATGCTCATCACAAGGTCCACTTCTAAGGTCCACTTAGGACGTTTATGTGGTTTGATATGTAATATGTAGCAAAATAGTCTGCATTACTTTTCCAATTTTTCTGTCGAATTAAACGTAGAATTTTTTTATTGTGCCTTCAAGACTGATGTAGTATGTATGTACAATATATGTATGTACATGTACCTTATCAAAAAACAGAGAAAAACTAAATATATTTATTGCGACAAAAAAAGCAACAAAGAGTGGAGGATATTTGCAGTTTCCGCGTTATTGTGGGGATTTCCAAGTGACTGAATCCTCGACTACTGATCCACATAAAACTAGTGGGGAATACTGTATATGTACACACATATAACAAAAACAGTGAACTTTTAAGGGCTACTTAAATTATAAATAAATTATACAATTAACATTGTTCAAACACTACAATAAACTCGAAGAAATGCAAGGAAATTAGTTTTTCTATGGTGTGCATGCTTTAATTATGGAGAGCTCAATGTTTGTTATCTGGAGGTGAAGACAAAGTGTACAGTTAGGTAAAAGGGAAATAAAGGCAATTTCCATTTCTAAACGTTAAATTATTCCTCCTGTAGTGCCCCAATAAACAGAAAGATGGTCTGAACCAGAGAGAAGTAGCAGCAAACAGTAAGAGTGTGTGAGTGACACTATGAATACATGTTGTTTTTGTGATTACAGCTTGTATGCAGGTTTGTGGGACGTTGTCTTCTGCAGGGTGCAGATGTTAGCTCCATAGTTACTGCTGCTTCAGACTCACCTTATTAATCTCAGTGTGACCATTCCCTGTGTACTATCAAGGCCTGTAACGAAGCTAACACAGAGGCAGTGTTAATTAAGGGGAATGGTTAATTATGACAAACCCCTGCGGTGCCCTGATGACCTCACATGCTTTAGAGGGAAGGAGTAATTACACTTGTGTACTACTGCACACACACTTACACACACACACACACACACATACACACAGACACACACACACACACACACACACACACATACACACACACACACATGCACATGAAGACACACACACTAACACACTTGGGGCAAAAATAAATTACTCAAACAACAAACCCAACAAAACTCAGAGGCATAATCATCATGGTCTGTGTGTGTGTGTGTATGTGTGTATGTGTGTGAGAGAGAGAGAGGGAGAGAGTTCTGTGGAGGACTCAGAATGCTGTCATAGTTTACTGATTGTTCTTTTTCGAAATTGCTGGTGGATCTTGACAACAACCTGATAAAATAATAATAATAAAAAAAAAAAAAGTATTTTGGCCACATGATGGCGATGAAGAGTTGACTGTACAAAATTTGCTTTCAGAGTGATGGCGTTTGCACAGTTCTTGTTCCTTCTCAGACTCTCAGAATTGATGATGACTGTGATGCATGAACATCATCTTTTGCAAATACAGTCATAATTAGGCATCAAAGTTACTAATCACAATCTCAATGCAAAAACAGGACCGTGGATTACAACGCAGCGATATTAAAATCACAGTAACCTCTTATAGCTGCTCAGTGCTGGTTTGGGTCATTTTGTGAAGCACTCAGATGTGATGCAGCAGATAAAACCTTTGTTATAAATATATTGGAACATACATACTGCAAATTGCTTCTCTCCTGTTGTGTTTTGTAGAGAGACAAAGAAGAAGGCTAAGGCCCCCAGAACTCTGATCACTGCTGAGGGAAAAGTACTGAATGTCAATGAGGCCAAGTATGTCCACACATACATACACACACACACACACTCCCGTACAGAGATGCTTAGAAATCACAGCTTTTTCTGTATGTTACGTTATCGCCCCTTTAGACTGGACTTCAATCTTACTGATGATGAAGAGAACAACAGTGTGGTTCTGGATCTACATGTGTACAGGTATACACATAATTATTCTCTAAATATTACTCATAGGTTATAGGACTGATTGACATCTATGAAGAACTAATAATACAAATAATGTAAGTAATAATTAACCCAGTATTTTCCAGGTAGAAGATCAGAATGATTTATTATATCACCCCCCTGTGCCATATTTAAAGCAACTATTGGTATCGAGTCAATATCTATCCAATAATCTATATTTTTGACAACACCAATAAGGTGTCTATTGATAGCAAGTTCACAATGAAGGATTATATTTTTTTCAGTATTTTACATCTCATTCAAACCCACTGAGACAAGATTTAATTAATACTTACAGTTTTTTTAAAAACCATACATCACAATATAAGAAACCTACAGCAGAGGCACTTGCTCAAATGTAGCTTAAGAGCTCATTAATGTCCTGTAAAAGTCTTTTACTCTAATAATCCTTGATCAGTAACGGTAAAAGAACCAAACATTATTTTGTTATCCATCCATTTTCTGTTCCACCTTGGATGATTATGATCTGAGTGTGGGCATTGGGTTACTTAATAATCAACATCAATATCCAATCGTCCCATCACACAGCCCTGTGTGGTAACATATATAGTGACATGGTGTTCTGTGTATTGTGATTGCAGGCATTTGGACACATCCTTGCTAGATGTGGATGTTCAACCTACATACGTGAGAGTGACTGTGAAAGGAAAGGTGCTAAATCTTTTTGTTATTCACCTTCCTACACACAGACAGACACAACTCATATAGTTACATAATTTCAAGCCATTTAGTATTAGGATTATACACAAAAGTATTGGGGCGCCTCATCACTAAACCACTTTGGACTTTAATGACATAGTATTCAAATACATAGATGTTAATGTTGAGTTAGTTCCCCCTTTGCAGCTGTTCTTGGAAGAATTTCTACAAGATTTTGGATTTTCTGTGGGAATTTATGCCCATTCATTCTGTAGATCATTAATGAAGTCAGGCACTGATGTTGGACAAAAGACCTGTCTTATCTGCAATATCTGTTCCCCAAAGGTGTTGAGGTCAGGGCTCTGTGCAGGCCCGTCAAGTTCTTCCATACTCTGTTAATGAAACCATGTCTTAATGGACCTTACTTTAAGTAAAGGGGAATGTGGCAGATGCCCTTATCTAGAGTAACTACAATCAGTAGTTACAGGAAAAGTTCCCCTGGGTTAAGCATCTTACTCTAGGACACAATGGTAGAAAGTGGGGATTGAACCTGCAACTCTGTGGTCATTAGGTTCATAGGCAAGTATTTTACCTATTAGACTACTTTGTGCCCAGGGACACACACATGTCCACAAAGTTGGAAGCATTGTGTTGTCCAAAAGCATTAGGTTCACTTGAAGTAAAGCAAAACCCCGAAAAACAGGTGTGTCCCAGTACTTTTGCTCATATAGTGTATATGATTAAGGCTTATCTACGTACAAGTACAGGTATAAACACATGTTTTTGAAACAGTTTTAAATCAAATAATTTTAGGTGGTGACCTGAGATGCTTTTTAGCCACATGTTAGAGTAATGTAAATGCATCTGCCTCTCCAAGACTCCATCGATAACTAAAGCTCTCCCAATACCATGATGCTGCCTCCTCATGCTGTACTGCTTATAGGCAAGTGACCATCACTTACCAATGGCATCACTCCTTGCCAGTCCGTTTCCTCATTGAGTTTCTTAAATCTATTTTTCCAACCTTTGGTTGAGCAGAGCTTTGCGTTGGTTCACGACAGGATAACTAGTACAGGAGGCATTATTCAACACAACATCTTCATGGAAACATTAACTGGTGTGTTAGGAAATGAACAGGGCTCTGCAAGGACAAACATAGGTAATTGGTTGTTGTGTATGAGTTGGTTGTTGTGTATTGATTGTTGATTTGCATGTAACACACCACATAGTAGACATATTTAAATATGAAAAATGCATATAGTTAAATGATAAAATTCAGGATACTAGACACCTGAAAAAAATAGGTGTACATCTCTTAATGTTTCCTTAGCATTCCCTATTTCTCCCGTTCTTCATGTTTTTTTCTCTGGTTCTCTCTCTCCTTTGGTCTCTTCTCTTTTTCTAAGCAGTTTAATGCTTCTGCAGGTGTTTGGTCTTTAAAGCGGATTATTATGCCTTAAATCTCGACCCTTGCGTTTTGCCTTCCCTTGCAAATAACCGTATCAGACTCACACCTCTGTGAGTAACAGTGTGTGTGTGGGGTGGGGGGGTTCTCAGTATTTATGGCTGTGGGTTGTATTTGGTTAACTCTGATTGGACAGTGTGATTGATTGTGCAGTAGATCACTTCTCAAGTGACAAGAGTTTGAATTCCACTTTAGATCTGTGTGTGTGTGTGTGTGTGTGTGTGTGAGAGAGAGAGAGAGAGAGAGAGAGTGTGTGTGTTTGTGCACATGTGCATACATCACCTTTACAGTGACAGTTCAGAGTTCAAAGTCTATTAAAATGCAGCGCGCACAGACACACACACACACACCTGAACTAGCTGCAAAGGTGCTGTAATTTCAGCTAGACTGTAGAAAGAAGACCCATGCAAATTATGTACCACCGAGTAGCTGACCTGAGGATGATCATATATCATATAATGATAAAGAACATCTAAAAATCCATATTTTCAGACCATTGACCATTTGTGAATATTGTCAGTTTAAATATGCAGATGAGAGCTTCTGCCTCGTCCCCAAGTCAATTAAAATTTACCCCCGCATTGTTGCCTTATTTTGTAGGTCTTCAGTCTATAATTATACTGATCTTCAATGACATATAGCTCACAATGTCAAGTCTTTATACAGTGTTGTTTGTGTGATCTTTCTTTAATACCTTCTGAAGCAGGGCAACTGTACAAAAAGCAATTTCCCCTTATTCTGATTCTGATTTAGTGTTCAAATAACACAAAGAAACAAATATACAGCATCATAAATTTCACATTTATTTTAAGCTAAAATATCTGCAAAGCTGTTTGGCAAGATCTCTTGAAATTAGCACAAGATAAGCAATACTATCTAGATCAAAGATTTTTGCCTTAGAGTTAGCTCACTGCAGCGATTCTGTTGGTCAAACGGCCCAAAAAAAGGATTTAATCCTTTCTTAAATTATTTTTGATTATTTTTGCTTGTTTTGCTTATTTCAAGAAAACTGCATTTGGCTTATTGTTGTGTACGAAAGTGGGCTAAATATGCATTGTATGGACCATGTGTGAGAGGATGCAGCATAAAAATGCCATGATGGAGCTGTAATATGTTTGTGTAGTCTGTTTGTTTTATTTTTTTAACTTGTAGAGTAGAATTACATTACTGTAGGACATTTTTATAAGAAAGTACTTCAATACCAGTCTTAGTCACTCAACTTTTATTATGTTTTTAATTGTGTTTTTCCTACACATTAACACACATTACAAGTGCAGGTAGTAGTCTGGGTTATGTGCAATTTGCAGTCCACTGCGCAAACTTCAAACAATAGCTTTGTATTGTAAGTTGCGTAAAGACAGTTTGCGGATTGAGTGCTAATATTCAGGTTGACATAGCAAAATTAAATGAAATAATGGTCATTTTCTGTGTTTATATCATTCTTATATTTTCTTATATTTTTAGCCCCTGTTCATCATCATAATGTGTTTGTGTGTGTGGATGTGTTTGCAGGTGTTCCAGTTGGTTTTACCTGTGGAGGTAAAGCCTGACAGCAGCACAGCACAAAGATCTCAAACCACTGGCCATCTGCTTCTCACCATGCCCAAGGTGCTGCAATAAAACGTCCTTATTGTAGCACTGTAAGAATACAACTGAAGATACCTGACTGCAGTACTGTAAAACTACAACTAAATAACCTTTACATAGTACTCAGAACCACAGCTAAATACACCTTACTGCGTTACTGTAAAACAACAACTGAATACACCTCAACAGCATGGTTTAAAATATTGGATATCATACAAAAGACTAGGTACCCCTGGTCAGACTTTGAAGAATGTTTCTGTTGTGCCTTCTGATGGGTAACTGAAGGCATCTGAAAGTAGCAAGCTTTTGGAACTTTAACTATGTACTGCATTTGTGTAATGTTGAAGCATGTTTATTTGTCTTTGCTCAGGCACGTGGAGAGATAAAGAAAACAGTCTGTAAACCATCCAGCATCAAGTGCAGTGGAGAGAAAAAGACCAGGTAAGCCTTTCTTATTGTTTTTCGGCTGCACCGAATATTAGTGATGCACCGAAATTCTTATTTTTTTGCCCGAAACTGAAAAAGAGAAAACACTTGGCTGAATTTTTTGTAATATTGCACTTATGGCTATAAATCTGTTACAAAATCTGAAATCTGAAAATGTTTATGTAACATTCAAACAATGCACACTATGAAATATTATACAATTAAATATCTTCTCTCATAAAACAAGTGAATTCAAATGCATTTTAATATTCTGAACAAAGTGCATGAACAAAGTGCATTCAGAACAAGATTAAGAATAACAAGAATAACAACATTCTCTGTAGGCTCATAAAAAAATTGTGTATTAAAATAAAGACTGGCATAGCCCATATATAACTGTAATCACTGGAAAACTTTCTTGCCTTTTCAAAAACGCCCGCCACAAATGGAGTGGGTGTGCTCGAAGGGTCTTGCCTCTTCTGTGCTTGATCAGAATGGTTTGATTTTATATGATAAATTAATCCCGACGTTGAGAATGTCTTTGTGGATACACCCCAACTAGAAATTTTGGCATTGCACGCTTTCAAAACAGCTTTCCGTGTGTCTTCCTTGGATACATCGAAATGCGCCCACACGGCCGACATGTTGACTCTAATCCAATCTGCTGCGTGCAGGTTGCGGTTGTTGCTTGTGTCATCACTGTTTTCATCGGGTAAAAAAAAAAAGGCCAAGTATTCGGTGCATCCCTGATAATATATATAGAGTACTGTGCAAAAGTCTTAGGCACCTGAGAAAATTATGCTTAAAAGCTGTTTACTGCTGGGCAGTGGTGTTAAATTAGTGTTAAAACACGAACATTACAACAAATACAAACAGTATTATTGCAGTAAATGGTGGTTTTGTGTATGGCAAAGTGTTTGCTTAACCATTTCCAGAACTCTTTCCTCATGGAATTACTTGCAGCTCCATCAAATACCTGATGTGGCTCTTTTTACTGCAGTAGATTAAATTAGGTGTTGATTATGGAATTTTATTAATTCACCCAATGACTGGAGGCACTGAGCAAAAACCTGGATCCAAACCTGTGTCCTTCTAACCAGCTCACAAAATATTGACTACTTTTTTGAAAAAATAATTCTTGATACTTCTTACTGCTTTCTTGTTTGTTTGCATTTATTGTAATATTCAGCTGTGTTGTTGCTGGCTGAAAATTATATAAATGACTTTCAATTTTCTCAGGTGCCTAAGACTTTTGTACAGTACTGTATACACAGCTCTACATGCGTTTCACATAATTACTTCATGACCATGCATACAAATAGCTGCTGTACATAGAAATGTAGGAACATATGAATGTCATCTGCACAAGGTCTGTTGACTTATCAGCAGATGTGAAACACTCACACACACACACACACACACACACACACACACACACACACACACACACAAATTGCAGTGTTAAGCTCTCCAGGGAATACTGCTTATTCTTCAGTGTCCCTTGGGACTTTCTGCTGTAAGGTGAAATTACCATTAACATAAATGGTTACCCAATTAGCTATGAGAAAAGAGTGATGATGATTAATATTTTTTTAGAACAAACAACATTTTTTTTTTATTTACAAGTTTGAAAAATACACATTTAATATGTACTCTGAGGTTAGGAAGCAAATGAGACAACATGCATTTGTTCTCCATTTTAAGACTTCACAAAAGTTAAGGTACAGGGAGTTAACATAGGACTGAGAACATAGTAGACAGTTAATGCTCATTATATTTGATGGTAAACTGTGGGAGTCTCTTCATATCTTTCTGATAGACCACAATTTATCTCCATCTGTAAAAGCAGATCCCCCTTTGCTATTGTCAATCAAGTTGTCTCTCAGGGATCTGTCCTTGATCCTTTGCTTTTCATAATTACATGATTCCTCATTTTTCCCTCAGTTTTCATTGTTATGCTATTTGATACTCAAATTTATTTTACCACATCAATTTCAGCCACTGTGCCTCATTCACTTACAGTCTGCATTCATGATTTAAAAGTGTGGTTGACATCAATTTTTCTCAAGCTTAATGCAGATAAAACAAAACTGGTTGGCACCAAGGCTGTCATCTCTAGGATCTCTGATGATAGCGATGAAAATGCTAAGATTGATAATGCTCTTGTGGTGCCCTATCACTCTGTCCAGAATCTGGGTGTCCAGTTTGACCTTTCTGACATCTGTCCCAAAATGTATTTTCCCCCACATACAGTGAGGAGGATGGTAAGAGAGGTAAGCAAAAAAGTCCCCAAGGATCACTGTTGGTAAATCACAGGACAAAGTAATATTCTGGGGTTACGAAGGCTACAAAACCACTATCGGATGCTACCTCCATGACAACAGATTGATTGGGAGGTTTACCAGAAAAAGCATTTTCTGTTAGTTAATCACAAACATAAGCAACTGCAGTTTGTTCTGTGGTGTGACGAAACAAACATGGAGCTATTTGGCAATAAACAGTCAAGATGGTTTTGGTGTAAAAAGAAAAATGGCTATAATTAAAAGAATCTCAACCCAACTGTAAAATATGGGTGGAGGTAGCTCAGTCATGGGTGGAGGTAGCTCAGTCATGGGTGGAGGTAGCTCAGTCATGGGTGGAGGTAGCTCAGCAGTAGGATACTTGCCTCTGGACCAAGAGGTCATGGGTTTGAATCCTACCTTCAGCAAAAACCTGAGCAAGACCCTTAACCCTAAGTTGCCCCAGGGAGACTGCCCCCTGTAGTTAGGGAATGGAAGGCGCTTTGGATAAAAGTGTCTGATAAATGACGTAAATGTAAATGTACATGGTGCAGGGTCTTGTGGGGCCGTTTTTCCTCCCAAGACCCTGGAAACCTTGTCAGGATACATGGCATCATGGACTCCATGAAATACCAGGACATTTTAAGTACAAATCTGACTGCCACTTCCAGGAAACTAAAACTGGGTCGTTATTGGATCTTCCAGTGGACTATGACCCAATGCAAATGTACAGATCAACACTAAAATGGTTAGCTGACCACAGAATCAAGCTTCCGCATGGCCATCTCAGTCCCCTGACCTGAACCCTATTGAAAACCTGTGGGGTGAGCTGAAGAGTAGAGTGCACAAAAGAAATGATCTCAGGTCTCTTGCTCTGTATTCTCCAAACTCAGTGCTACAGGAGAAGACTCTGTTGTGCTGTTTTACTGGCAAAGGGAGGTTGTACAAAATATTACATGCAGGGATGCCAATAATTATGCCACATGTGTTTTTGCTGAAAATAAGTATTTCTTGATGAGGGTTTTAGTTTTTTTCTGAATAAATGTACTTCAATTAAAGGTTTGGATTTTTCAGTGTGAGATGAAGCTACTTCACCAAAAGGGGCCAAAAGGGGCATTTTTTTCTAACCATGTTTACTAACCTTTACAAGGGGTGCCAATAATGGTGGAGAGCACTGTATATAAATAAATGCAGTACATCTGGATCATTTTTGACAACTGACACACTAGAAAGTAGCTGTTTTTCCTGGGCAGTACTCAAGCTACTGAACCAGAGAGCTGCTTCATACACACCCTAGGCCTTCTGGAATCCCTAGTTCAGTGGCTCTCAGACCAAATCTCTCCAGATGGTCCATTTTTTTCTGTATCTCCATGTGTTGCAAGTTGTGTCTGAACAAAAATGTGGACTGTGTAGGGGGACTGGTTTGAGAACTTGGAAATTTATGGCTTGAACTGAAGGCCTAGCTTTAATAGTGACTGGTTGCCACTGGAGATTAACTGACCTTCAGCAGGATATCTCAAGGTTTGTGTGTGTGTGTGTGTGTGCGCATTTCTATGTGTAGGTGTTTTATACATTTCATAGCCCCTATGATCCTAATAAACCTAACCAGGGCTTTCTGTGTTATTGTTTCTGTGTTGTTATTATTATTATTGGAGATGATGACTGAACCGAAGCTCTGCAATACACAATGCTAAATATGCGTGACATCAAAATGCATGATTGCATGTTCTGCCTCATCCACCCCCACCACACACAGCGAATATGAAAAGTGCTACTGAGTCATGCCTACACATCTGATCTTCTTTTTATATAACATACACCCTCTTTCACACTTTTTTCTCCTTTTTCCTGCTTCCTTTTTTGCTGTGCTGTTCTCTCTGCTTAACTTTTGCCGTGTTTCTCCTCTCCTTTTGACGTCCAGTCTCTCGCTCTCATCCCATCTGCTCAGCAGTTCACTATGGGAGGTCTAGACGGGTCACCTTCACTCCAGTACTGAAATATAGTGCAGTTTGTGTGTGTGTGTGTGTGTGTGTGTGTGTGTGTGTGTGTGTGTGTGTGTGTATGTGTATATGTGTGTGTGTGTGTTTATGTGCGTGTGTGTGTGTGTACGTGCGCGTGTG
>JBBJLR010075182.1:0-10857 GCA_037577145.1 Brachypetersius gabonensis
AAACAAAGATCTAAAAGCAGTTTAGCACCAAACTTTGTGAAAACTAATATTTGTGTCATTCTCAAAACTTTTGGCCGCGACTGTACATACTGCAACAACTTCAGTACGCCACTAAGTGCACTATTATTAGTGTAGTGTGAAGAATGAAAGTGTGTTGTTTGGGAGGTACCTGAGCTCTCACAACATTGTCGAGACGAATAGTTCCCACAGATCTTTATTTAAACACTCAAACTTGATTCATAAAATCATCGCAAGTGACTAGTTGACTTAACTTGCTGGCTCACTGGCTACCGATACCCGTCACCTGCATGTGCGTTCACGTTAAATCGAATAAAAAAATATATATATATGTTACCATATTAATATAAAACACATGCAAATAAAACTTTCTGTAGTAAATAATTAAATCTATTTGTTTTACATGGCAGTGTTTGATATAATATCACCAATCATACTTATTTTGATGCTTTTTCTGAATCACGTCTTGCTCAAGCAACATGGAACTGTACTGAATTAATCATATTACCAGATTTTTCTAACAGATGTTACAGTCGCCCTTCAGCCTGTTGATGGAGTATGTTGTACCATTTGAAACTGGAACTGTCACTGAAAGAAGAAGACCATGAAATGTCATTCTGCCGCTTTTTAGCGCAGCTGTAACTCACAACAAATATCTGGGACTTTCTGACAAATCAGCCGCAGTTAGTCATGCCAGCTGTAAGCAGGGGACAAACAGATGAGGTGGGGTTTGACAGTTACTACCCATAAATGTCAGGAAGAGTTTTATTGTAATTTAGAAAAAGCAATGGCAAGCTTTCTTCAGAGCCGCCATCATTTTATTTGCACAAACTTCATCTGGCTAATGACTCTAAGTATGACTCTCATTTCAAACCAACTTTTTTCCAGTTTCAGTTCTTTTACGGTCGAGTGAGGGAGAGGAAAACAGAAGACAGTGTTCTCTTCATGCGCACTTCAAAAACAGTGCCTCTAATTGGAGTTTTTGGACGCCACTGCACTTGTGTGTGAACATTAACCGTCGGTGGCAGTTCCACTGTGATCCGCTGGCACCGCGTGTCAATCACAGCACTGGCGCTCACGTCCGGCATGGCTCTGTTGGATGAGGATCCGTAAATGTGGCTAACCCTGCCTTCCCTCTCCAGTGTCTCTGTTGGGATCAGCGTTGTATGCCGTTGCATAAGCTTTCTGGCGCAAGCATGGTCGCTCATGACACACCCCTGCACTGTCTGTCACACACTCCCTAGACTCAAGGCACTGTCAGAATCCATTACGTGCACTTCAGCACTTTTCATAGAAATTAAAATATCAAAACAGTTTCCTGTGCAAATAACTAGACCCATAATAACTAAGTACTGTTACTGTAAACTGCATCAGTTTCAGTCATGAACAGACAGTTTGATTACATATGAAAACATTGCGAAAAGTAGCTGTGGGTAATCCTTTGCTCACTGCAGGTTAAAGCAGTAGGTTTTTTGTTTTGAATATGGCTGCGTAACAAAAACTGCTCTTTCAGAAGTGGTAATGCACCAAAACACTAGAACTAGCCAGTGCAGTGATAGAGGGCCTAAACCAAGGGTTTTTCTCCTAAATGGTTAAGCGGTTGAGAAAAGTGAAATATCTGTTCATCGTTTTTTGTAGCTAAAACCAGCTGGATTAGTCAGATTAGTCTTCTCAGTCACCACATTAGCAAGGCATATGAAGACCCACGTTTTGCAGTGTGAGATATACTTGCTTAACCACAAATTTGACTGTTTGTATATTTTCTTTCTGCCTTTCCATGATGCATAACGCATGCTTGTTAGCCTGTCAGTTAGGGAGTTGAACCTGCAACTGGAAAGTTGTGGGTTTGAATCCCAGGACTGGCAGTGGCACCACTGAGGTGCCCTTGACCAAGGTACCGACCCCACATACATATGTTAAAGTCTTCTTATTTAAACACTGGAACAGAACAGCTGACCTTTGTACATGACTAGTTTACAGTGGACAGTACATAGATTGCATCAGTACTGAGGTATATGTACAAAAGGACAGCCTGAAGTTGGCGCCCATGGGGCCTTTCAAATAGCTTCAAAGAAAACAAACTTACACATTTGGTAATTTCCTTTTAATTTGTATTTGGAAATATTCTGGAAACAAAAATGTTATGTATAAAATACATTTTTAGTACTTCAGTCATATTTATATATACTTCATACATATATATATATATATATATATATATATATATATATGGTTGCAGCTTGTGTTTCAAGAAAGTTATTATTCGTGTTATTCTTATTCGTGAAGAGTGTGAAAATATTTGTGCTGCAATGCACTCCGACACTGTGATCAAGGCTTGGCTGCAGTATTTAGCGTCAGGAAAGCAAGGGAATGTCACGGAAGTACTTACTGTGAATGTGGTCGAAGTGCTTAAATTATCCAGCAGTTCAGTGTGTCACTGAAACTGAATGTGCAAAACCTTCAACATGTGCGAAAAGCATAGAGACAGCTGTGGCTAATAGAGGTGAGCCACAAGCCCAGAAAGCAGTGGTAATGTTAGAAAAAGGAGAAAAAGAAAGAAATCAATGCAGAGGAGCAAAAGAAGTCAGGGATAACCAACTACTCGGCCCAGGCCTTGGGTTTCTTGTCCTTGCACTATGGGGGGAAATGGGTAGGATTTCTTACGGGAATTTGCAGCAAGGATGAGCAAAACCACAGACTCTCTTTCTGATCTGACACCAATTCGATGCTAGAACCCAAAAAGCACTGCCAATGCTTTAAAAAGTCTCCTTGTGTATGTAAAAAGGGAAATGTGTTTCTACACTGAAACCCAATAATGCTGCTTTAGCATGTGCCCTAAAAATACAAGGGTACTTAGGATGGTTCTTCTTCATACACAGTCCTAAAACTTTGCAAAGGTTCTTCACACTTGCATATCCCATTTACAAAGGTGGTTCATGCACTGAAAGGTTCTTTAAAGAACCAGTATTTAAATTGCTGCTGCCAGACAACACTTGGTTTCAATGCTCAAAGTTTGAAAGCATCGGAACTTTAATCCAATGCTGATCCAGCCATGCTACTATTGACCCAGCCTCAAATTTTCTGTGGTGCTCAAACTCTCAGTGAGCTGGGCTTGACTGACAAAATGACTCGATTTGTGTGAGTACACCACTCCAGTTGCTCCAAATGTTGAGGCTCGTCATGAGAAATTGAGTTTGCACGAGTACCAACAAGTTCTCCTCTGCTTGTCCGCAAGTCTTCACTGACTGACCCTCAGGCAGTTGCAGAAGAGCATTGGCAGGACAGTGGGAAAGCAGACAGGACGAGCAGAGCCATGCTTCAGTGTTGCCTGCCGTTTTGGTTATGGCGGCCGGGCCTGTCCCACAGTGCTTGTCAGGAGAGCGGTCATCGCAAGGGAGATCCGTCGAAGAGCGGCCGAGCCAAAACCACACCACTCGCAAAAAAGCACTGGGAATGGAAACCACACATGCAGCTGTTCTTCCAGAACAGGGAAAGAGAAATACATTATTTCGGGGAAGTATTACATCTACGTCTCAAGTGTTCCTTTCTTAAAGTCAGCGCTTCGCACACTTGCCTTTTCAATGGAAAAGATATTTGGTGGATGAGCAAGCAGCCAGTTTGGGACACATTGGTAATGAATTGTGCGAGCACCTGTCTTGTAGTAATATAGGATCGATAAAACCTTGCTTGCTTTTCAGTTTTCCGTGTCTGTTTTCCAGGCTGGCTCAAGTGGTTTCCATGCTAACTTTTGATGCTGCAGAGCATTTCTTTTATCCTTTTTTCCACAGGTGATAGCAAGCCAAGCTTATGTACCACGTCAGGGGAGCCTTAAGAGGCTTCAAGCAGTTCTTCCCACTGCATTTGTTTCCACTTTTCGACTTTTGCATGGGTCTTCTTCAAGCCACCCTTAGCAAAAAGCAGTTTACATTAGTAAAGTATAGTATATATTTACCTTTTATATACTATATTTTACATATTTAAGAATAGTATAGTGAAGAATACTTGACTTATACTGATAAGTATAAAGAAAGTATATAAAGTAGACTTTAGTAAACTTGAAATGACTTCATGAAGTGTGCTTAAAGTAAACTTAAAAATGTTCCAATTTAGTGCAAATAAGTATTAAATTAGTATAATACTTTCTAGTACACTACAAGTACATGGTTCTTATACTTGCTCTACTTATACTCAAGCATGGTTCATAAAATGAAGTATACTACTTTGTGCTAAGGGCAGTTAAAGCAGCATTGGGGGAAACCAGATGTCCAGTAACCCATCAAACGTATCACGTATATTTGTGCACCCATTCAAAAATACACATCTGCAGTATTTGGAGATTTGATTTGGCACATCACTATCAACCACACGCTGACACATGTCATGGCTTCACTGGACTCGTCCGAGAAGATACCCAGAATACGGTTTCTGCTTTCTCTTGACAGACCACCCTCATTTCCTCCAAATGAGGGAGTAATTAGTGAACGAGATGAGTTATCATCCTTCTTTCAGAGGGTGTTTATTTCCATGTGGTAGGACATGACTTCTCTTCTCTTGCTCCCTCGCCCTTGCCGTCTCTCCCCATTTCCGAGTTTGGGAGCTGGATGAAAGCGAGTGGGATCCATTTCGTCACGCTCCAAGACGGACAGAAATCAAACAAACGAACGAACCCGCGCTTATCTAAACTCCCGCTGCCAGTTGCTGTGAGGCTATGGGAATGACTCAGAGCAGATGAACAGAAGCGCTGGCCACACACTTTAAACCTTCAGGCTCCTTGCTCGCTGCTTAGACTGAATTTCTGACTTATGTGCTAAGTTTCAAGCACTGTGACAAAATTTATGACGGAGAATTCCTGGCTTTCGACTCATGCTAGTCGATCCCAAATAATGCCTGAGGAGAGAGCTTAGATTATCAGAGCAGAGGTATTTATTCACTCCCTGGCTCTTCCCAAGGCTTCCCAAGCCTTTAGAGAAAGTCTGCGGTTTCTGGGAATATATGTCTGTAATTTTTAGATCACTTTTATCTAATAGAATCAACATGCTGCTTGTAAGCATGTAGGAATTTCAGTAATACCCTTGTTTCATTAAAGAGTTTTGTATAAAAACGTGCCCAAGAAATGGTCTTATAAGATTGTTTTGTCCACACTATGTAGGTAGTTGCAGTGAAGTGAGCTCTCCCATTTGTTGGGCGTGAGGTCCTACCATGTCCTACCATTCTGATTTAAAACTGGGTCAAAAGCATAACTGTAGACTTTCTGGAAGTTCCAGATTCAATCGTAGAGCCGTCACCTACAATCATTGCTTTAAGTGTTCACGTTTAATCTGATAAATCCATAATGTTACTAAGGTAATATTGGAAACTGCATGAGGGCACTAGCAGCAATTAGGAAGAGCTAGGGGTGCTAGGAGTTCCAGTCTGAACTGGAGATGTAGATGTTAGCCATGATATTGCTGAACTGAATATTGGAAATCTAATAGGAAATTAACATTATTATCGTTTTTTGGCCACGCTTTGACATTTATGGCTCAAACTGAAGGCCAAGCTGTAGCAGCCGTAGTTCACAACTGACACATACAATGGACAGACCAGGACAGAAAATTATAGAAGCACATGGCCATGTAATATCAGCCTGCTTGAGATAGCATCTGGGAATGGCTCTGCGGTGTTTTGACTCCTCACTGAACTACTGGCTCATGTTTGCATAATCCACACTGGACTTCCTCATCGGGTTTGTTTGGCCAGTGCGGCACCCTACATACCTGTTACAAAACACACAGGCTCACATGCCGTCCTTAAGATGCTTATCTTTTGAGTGTGTGTGTGTGTGTGTGTGTGTGTGTTTGGTTGGGGGTGGGGGAGTGTTAGTGGCAGAGAAAGCAGAAGAAGATGGTTTAGAGTGGGAAAAAAAGAAAACTAACGATGTAACAAACACACACACACACACTCACACACACACACATTCCGCACATCCCACGAGTGGCAGCAAGGGATCTTTTAACGGGTATAGTGGCATCATGTTACCCTGTCAGTAATGTACTGGGCAGGCGCAGTCATAAAAACTTCAACAACATATAGCCCCCACAATCCCCCTCTCACATGTTTCCTTTCACACTCACAGTGTGAATCCGTCCTGAACTTTATTCTGCTGCTATACAGTTGGACAACCTTCTGAGATGTTAACATGCACAGTCCAGTTGTTTTCCTGACAATCTGTAAAGGAAAACACAGTTACAGTTTATTCTTTTACAGCTGAACTTAATAAAATTATATTAATGGCTAGTTTGTTTATTGAAATGTTTTTTTATATTTTTGCACCCAACTGTGTCCATCAATGCAAAGTTTGCACATGCAAAGAGAGAACCAGAATGTTAACTATAATCTTTACCTAAGCTGGAGATGTACATGTTAGCTATAGGCTGAACTGAAAATGTAGATATTTGCTGTGGTCCAAATTGGAGATGTAGCTGGTAGCTATGGTCTGAACTGGAGATATAGATGTTAGCTATGGTCTGAACTGGAGATGTAACTGGTAGCTATGGTCTGAACTGGAGATATAGATGTTAGCTATGGTCTGAACTGGAGATGTAACTGGTAGCTATGGTCTGAACTGGAGATGTAGATGTTAGCTATGGTCTGAACTGGATATATAACTGGTAGCTATGGTCTGAACTGGAAATGCAGATGATATCTGCGGTCTGAACTGGAGCTGTGGATGTTAGCTATGGTCTGAAGTGGAGCTGTGGATGTTAGCTCTAGCCTGACCTGAAGCTGTGGTTGTTAACTTTGCTCTCTCTGAACTATAATTGTGAATGTTAGCTTTGGTCTCTCTGAACTGAACCAGTAGATGTTGTGATCTGAATTGGAGCCTTGGATGCCAGGTATTGTCGGAACTGCAAATGCAAAGATTAGTTCTGGTCCATATTGGAGATATAGATGTTAGTTATGGTCTAAACTGGTATTGTGCATGTTAGCTATGGTCTGAACTAGAGATGTAGATGTTAGTTCTGCTCCAAATTGGAGATGTAAATGTTAGTTATGGTCTGAACTGGAAATGTGTATGTTAGCTATGGTCTGAACTTGAGCTGTAGATGTTAGCTATGTTGTGAAACAAAGCTGTAATGTTAGCGATGGATGACACCAAGCTGTGCCAGGAACTGTTTCCAAATACACAATTTCCCTCCCACACAAACACTGAAGCAATCAATATGAAATTAATTTGACCATCATCTGGACTGTAGCTGTATTTGTCTTGCGTGGTTAGAACTGGAGCTGTGGATGTTAGCTGTGGTCTGAACTGATGATGTAGATATTACCTACGGTTTGAAATGGAGATGTGGATGTCCAGTCTCACACTGGACTGAAGCTGTGGATGTCACTGAGCTGGAGCTGTGGATGCTAGCTATGATCTCTCTGAACTGGAGCTCTGGAAGTTAACAACTGTTTCCAAATACAGAATTTCTCTAACACTGAAGCAAATATTATGAATGTGTGTTCTAACGCTCAATACACAGACAATTTTTTTTTCTTTGCAAGCAAAAAGCAAACAAAAAACAATGTGCGTCAGTGTAATCAATAAAACCACTTGGGTTTCACAGGATTGGAACAGGAGCCAGAAGCTAGCATTTAAAGAGTCCAGGATGAAGGTGACAATTTGTCAGTGAAATAAACAAGGGCTCATTAACTTTTAAGTGTTACTGAAAGCAGCCCCGACCCACCCACACCCACACCCACACCCACACCCACATATCAGGCCATCCCCCTACAGGGGAGTGTGCATTTATTGGTCTGTGAAGATGAGTGGCAGAAGGCCGTCAAATGAAAATCAAGTGCCTTTTAACTGCAACAATGATGATGTGATGCTCTGAGGCCAGTCAGTGATCAGAAATGTGACGGTACAGTGAGTATGACGTGACTTCCTAAACTGACCTAATGCTCAGTGAGAAAACAACAGCCTTTTTGTGAAGTGACAACATCCACTGGATCTTTGTGAGATATCTTGGTATTCTGCTGTGTAAGACTGAAGAAACTCACTGAATCCCACCAAAGGGACACTTTAACAGCACAACTTTTAAAAAGCACTTTTTAAAAAACCCTCATAATTACCAAAACTGACAAGAACGTCCAAATAAAAAATGTTCTGCTGGCTTTATAAGTTGGCTAACTGTCAATATCAAGTGGTTGCACTGATGTGGTTGATATGATATCTCAGAGGGTTCAGTAGACACCAAGGCGCTGGTTTAGACTTCCTCTACATCCCTTCACTGATGGAACATCATCAAAGACATTAACAAAGCCGATAGCCAATCCTCATTAACCATCATGCTTACATTAAGAGGCCAATTATGATTCCCGTGGCCCATCCTGCCACACAAATGTGTTTGTCACATAAAACCCCTCGTTTAGCAACTAAGTTTCCACCAAAATGAAATCATCACTGTTTTATGGCCGAAGGATATTACAATAAAACCCTGCTGGCCAGACTCTTGTCATCCCCTTCTATTCCTCAATCTCCTTTTAATTTGCAATAAAGGCTTGACACATGGTGGCTTGGTGGAAAGTGTGGACAGCCTTTGGAACTTTATGGAGGACTTCTCAGACGACACATGATGGAGCTCCTCCGTCTTCTGTTTTATGTAAGATTAAGACTTCCTGGTATTTCTGATCTGGATCAACTTGACCAAACTATGAATGCAGGAAAGACAGGAGACTGACAAAAGAAGGACAACCTTTTTCAAATTAGAGACATTATTTGGGATCCTATGATGGCATCACAAGCATACACACCATCTAAAATAGAGGTGGCCAAGCCTGGTCCTAGAGGTCTTCCACGCTGCACAGTTCTAACACACCGTATCTAATTAACCAAATGTTTATCAGTGATGGTAGATCTCCAGGATTTGAACCTCAGGACCTCTGAATATTAAACCTAATCCAATTATTTAAGCCTTCAGTGACCTCTGAATATTATAGCCAGTTTTTGGATCTGAACTCTCAACAATAGTACATATCCAGGACAAGGACTGGGCACCGCCTGCCATGGAATAATTCAATCAACGCCTAACGAGGTACCAAAGCAGCTGAAAGCAGGCTTTATGAGCTTTGCACAGCTGCATCTACCAAACCAGCCCGCTTTAAAACACAAAAATGTAATCTGGCCTTTGAAATACTGTCCCTGATTGATTATTTTGAACAGATGTGTATCATTATGCCATGATATACATCATAAAACCCTACTGATGGTGTGTAAATATTTCAGTCCACTGTAGAGGTCACTCCATAGAACTGCTGATTATAGATCCTGTGAAAAAATCTAACCACCAAAGAAACAAAAAATGTGCTTTAAAACCACAAATCTCTTTCATTATTTAATTCATGAAAATCCCCATCTGTAGACTGTGCCATCCTATAATTACTCTAAATTTCAGTCAGACACATCAACATCAACCTTAGTGCTATTTCAGCGACGCTGTCGGGCAGGATGAACGGGGAAGGGAAAACCACAAGCAGCCCTGCGTGCTCCAGCACAGGTAAGCCAAAGCAAAGAAAACAGCACAAGACAATGGAGAGCCTTGTTTGGACGTAATGTGACACTCTTGTTCCGGGGCAGAAAGTTCACTTTGCTCACAAAAAGAAGAATCAAAACCCACAAACCAGTGCAAAAATGGGGAAGCCCTCAGCAGGCTCCATGATGTCTGAACATTGTCTCGCCAACGCTGACATGATGTACCATAACATATGAACATATGTACTACCAGATGCGTGTATCTTGCATCCACCTTGTGCTTCCACCCACTGGACACTTTATTAGAAACACCCACTGGACACTTTATTAGAAACACCTTCTTTGTACTTACATTCACTCGCTACTTCCATTCACTGGGTCTTAAAGACATCAAAGTACGCCATAAGCAAGGTTAACTTGTTATGTTACACCTTAATACTCTCTGTCTTACACCTCAGCATGTTCAGAGTTAGAAGCACATCTCTAACTGGTGTGCGTGGCCCCGTAGAACCAAAACTAAACACTCTGGTTTTAGCCAAACTTTCTTTGTCACTGCTAGGAAGGACATTTCATCTCTTTCACTCTCTCACTTTCGCTGTGTCCCACACTAGGGTGGGGCTAAACTGCTTTATATTGAATGGGTGGGGCTAAACTGCTATAGGTTAAATTGGTGGGGCTAAACTGTTGTAATATGAGTGTGTAGCACTGCTGTTTTCTGAACAGGCAAATATATCCAAATGTAAGCTAGAACAAAAAATTCCAATAGTGCATGTGACATCAGAATGTGGGGATGAAAAATTCCTACAATGCAAAATAGTAGAAATTCAGGAAACAGGGACATTTTAGTAGAACCAGGAAACTGTTGAACAGGAACCTTTCAATAGGGTCTGTAAGCTGGAACAATTTGAAAAAGAAGCCAATTTATGATATTTACCATGCAGACTGGGAATATGAGGGACAAGAGTGTGTGTGTGTTTATTTGGAGAGATGAAATGAGAGGATGATATCATTTAGTGGGTAAAGTTTTGATGAATGCCCTGAACGCCTGTATGGAGCACAAAAGAACAGAGCAGCACATGGATTTTATACAACGTCTCTTCTTGACCCTGTTTCTGCTTCCGCTGCCACTACTGGTTAAATAAACCTCCTTATCTGTGTTTAGATTCAGATTAGGCAGTAATGTCTGCTCACAGCCAAGACATTGCATCATAATGCTTATCCGAAAATCAGTGTGTCCACGGTTACGATCTCGACAATCACGATAACACACACACACACACACACACACACACACACACACACACACACACACACACACACACACACACACACAGACACAC
>JBBJLR010075221.1:0-10856 GCA_037577145.1 Brachypetersius gabonensis
GTGTGTGTGTGTGTGTGTGTGTGTGTGTGTGTGTGTGTGTGTGTGTGTGTGTGTGTGTGTGTGTGTGTGACAGAAAGTTGTGCCTATTTTTTCGGTCTGTTATATCACCCACCACATTTTCCATTCTTCATTTTACTGCTCACAATCTGTTCAAACTGATGTTCTAACTAACAAATATTTGCGATGGACACAGATGGCAGCAATTCAAATAATACTATTATTAGCCAGCTGCTCTCAACGGCAGCCACCTGTTTATCTTATTAGAAAAATAACAAGCAGTAGAAAACCACACACCTTTATTACAAATGCAAACACAAGGAAATCTTTGCCTAAAAGAATTGCTACAAAATAGTCTAACAGTGTGTTGTCCGACAAAAGCATGGGTTACGTTTTTACAGTGGCCGACTATGGAGTGCATCTCAGACACATACAGCAGTGGTATCTATTAGCACTTAGTAACTAAGATGTTGAATACAACCCCTGTCATCCAGGAAGCTTCCTCTAAGGAAACAGCATGACGAATATAAGTTAAGTCAATATGCATCCTTAGTCACACTAAATTGAGCAAAGACGTTCCTAATGGTTACCAACAGCAGTAACGAGTGATAAGTCTCCCAAGGGTACAAGTCTTTACTGACGTACATACAGTACAGAGAAATATGCCTAACTCCACCAGGTCTGTATTTCCAGCACTCCTCTAATCTGGAAATCTGACAGGATCAAAACATCTCTGGGTACAAATATGTTGACTGACAACATTAATGCCAAACTATTGGTTTAGTTCTGGCTGATTGTTATCCCTCAGGCATTCCCACTCAGTTTATCTGCAGAGTATCTGCTAAATGCCGTAAACGTAAACGTAAACATAGGACAAAGTTGACTAATGTTTTTCACCATCTACCTGAGGTAGACTATGCAATTCAGAGGTTCGGTCAAAGGGGTCTGGACTTGCATTTAAAATATTCTCACATTCCATGAGAGGACAGTTGACTCCAGGTGAGATAACTGAGTTCAGCTAGTTCTACTGCCTAAAAAAAAGCCTGGACAGCATACACTACAATGAACAGGCCTAATAATACATACTCAGTCACTGTCATGGGTCATCCTGTTATCAAAAACAACCTTTTCTGCTTGGTAGTTTATTTTCCTGGCCACAGTAAACACAGTTCATCTTTCAAATAAAGAAGACAAAATTTTCCATAATCTTTGGCAGCAAACTATGTGCCCCTACTCAGCCACTGCCAGAACTCATACAACAAACAGGTTCTTGGACAAGAATGTATAAAACGATCATCAAACATGTCATATCAACCTTTTATCAGGCCCTGAGCATTTTTCTTGTCATCTAAAGAATTTAGCTTTAGTGGCTTCCTGAGAAGCGGTGCAGTATATATATAAATAAAGGCGTCTGTTGATGAAATGCGTTGCAGTTTTGACTACTATTTTATAGCTTGGAAAAAAAAAAATCTTCAGAATACAATACCAATGTAACCATTGAATATTCAATTATTCAAATCATTCAGGTCATCTCATTCGACATTGAGGGGAGAATCCATTATGAGTTCCAATTCGCATTAACTTTATGGCACTTCTTCCAGGCCTCACAGATGGCGAGTTTATTTACTTTGCTGACGCTTTATTGTTTTAATTTGGTGGATGCTAATCTTGGATCTGCAGTGCACCTGCCCTGCCCTGTACATTTCTGAATTTCCCTGCTATTCTACAGGTGCATAATATGGACAAAAACGTATAGAAATTGTTTAAATCCCCAGAGTGGTCCTATATGGTAAACATTTCTTTTGATCCTGGGTGTGAGCAGATGTACATTTTTGATTCTAGCCAAGCAGGGTTTACACCTTATATATGTAATAAATGGTTAGAGGCGACTAGTGAAAGAAGTGGAATCAGACCTGTATGAGTGGAAGAAACACCTGCAGCCCTTTTCAGATTATATTGGTAATCCCCTGCCACAGTGTGTGCATTTCTCATTTTGGTGCAGACTCAGCAGTCTCTTACCCAACATTCACTGTCATACAGACTAGGACCCATCATAGCGGAAGTGTCTGTGTGCACCTGCAAGATTTTCACAACGTTCCAAAAGCTGAGCTGAAACTAAAGACAGGTGCCAACCTGGCAGCACCGTCCTATGAAGGATTTCAATTTGCATTCCATAACACAACATGGCTAGGCTCCCAAGGCCAAATCTATTACGCTCAGCTCTGTTAAGCCCACTTAAACAATTTCCTCCAATATAAATAAAGTTTTCTGATTCTGATTCTGATCATCATCATCATCAGAAAGGAACTGGTGCAACATTTGATAGAGAAAATACAGCTGATGTAAATGACTACACTGGCAAGCAAAACATTTACATCAATGATGTAATTTGACAGGCAAAACCTTCATTTGTTTGTAGTTACAGGCCATACCGTAAACCACTGAGTTCACACCCTTACAGACTGGCCATTCTACGGTGCATTTACTGAACTTTTTAAACAGCCTGTAACAGTTGTTTTCATCCATTGTAACATCTTGAACTTTCTGACATGCATACAAGGCATTATGAGCCACAGCCGACTGTGAAGGACACAGACAGATTGTGAGCTGCCTATATTCTATGGGTCTTTCTGACTGCAGCAACATAACGGCTTAGAAAGGCCACCCGGACCACAGCCAAGCCTCTGGAATGCGGCTTCTCAGGTGTTAAATGCATTTCTTCATTCCGTATAAATGTACCTTGTCATTGTGTGGCTTGTAATCTATACCCACCCACTGTAATTAAGTAAATTGGCTCTTTTGAAACGACAAGTATACAATGTATTTTCACCAACTTACATCCCACGCTGTTGCCTGGAGCCTTAATGCCTTGCCAAGGGGACACCAGAAACAGTTCCCACACAGGGAGTAACCGTTCCCACCCCAACTGAAGCCATGATTTTGAATAGAAACGCATGGCAGGAGCAGTTTAGACTTTGTAAGTATGCTATGAAAAACAGGTTGTGTCTAGGAATGGAATTACGTTTCCCCCATGGCCATTCAAGAACCCATCTTATCGATCATATGTGCCACCTGCCTTCCGTGAAGACCTCGTCTTGTAAGGAGAGTTGATGATGGGGTGGTGGTGGGGTACAGGTGGGGCTGGTGCTGTATGGCTCCGTGTCCGCTAGGGGCGTCCAGCAGCGGCGGCTGCAGTACGCCCAAGCCTGCCGCCTGCCAGCCGAAGACGGGCTCTCCATGGTTGCGAACCAAATAACCACCTGGAAAAGAGACAGTGGTATCCATCAGACCTAGAGCTGAGAACCTCCTGCTGCCCCACTCTGGAAGAAGGATATTCTGTCCTTGTTTCTGAGCTTCAGGGTGGCCTGGGGGCAAACGATCTACAAGTTGAGACGAGCTGCCCCTCACGCAACCCCCCGTCCGTGTGGACCTGGAGTGACGCGTAAAACTCCTTCTGTCGGTGTGCCACCCGCGGCATGAAGGAGTAAGCCTCCCGTATACAAGTGGACCCTAACTAACATCAAGTTGCAGTTTAAAAGTTTGAGAGCGAGACTGAGCTGTATTTCCGTCAGGTAGCACAACTCACCTCTCTACAGCCCAACACGACTCACAGACGCATCGTTCCGTCTCTCACTCCCCGGACCCGGGGCACGTCCCACCTCAAACCCAGCAGCTCGGACACACGCAGCCGGACTGCGCCATCCTGCTCCACCGACGCAAACTTTGGCGCTCCCTCTACAATGCTGACAGTTTGCCCTCGTGACGCGCTGCGAGAAATGACGGAAGCGGTGAGGGAGAGAGAGGGAGAGAGAGAGAGAGAGAGAGAGAGAGAGAGAGAGAGAGAGAGAGAGAGAGAGAGAGAGAGAGAGACGGCTCCGGCTGAAACGGAAACCTGAGACTTTCGGCAAAAACGACTGTCACAGTTCAGCTGCACAGCCTCCAAGAACAGCTACCTGGAAATGTCTCCTCCACTGTTTCTCACGGGCTTAAAGTGAATGGGGACCCATTCATTTATTTCATTTATTCTAGTACTAAAGCACTTAAGCCGTTTAAAACAGTGCTATTTCAATGTATATACAGTATTTACCAACACATCTTTATCGTTAAACAGAATGTTTTCTTACTGTGCATTTTAATACTCATATATGCAAATGACCTCTGCCCTGATTGGATCCTTGTTCCAAACTGCAGGGGTCTGAATACATCGATTTTATAAAGCACCGTATGCAAAAATATGTCAGACAAATACAAAAGCAAAGAATTTTCCCGGAAAAAGAAAGTTTTTTGCTTTCGTTTTTTTCGTACCATTTCTGATAGTTTAGAAGTATATGAGCATGCTGGACAGAGTAAAGAGTCTCTGAGTAAAACTGTCACAGCCTCCAAGAACAGTTACCTGGAAATATCTCCTCCACTCTGTGCCAGTAGCTTAAAGGGTCACCATTCATTTATTCCGTTTATTCTGGTCGTCCGTGTGGTTTTATGTACCATAATAACACTTAAACATTTAAAAAACAGTGTTAATTCATGTGTCCATGGCCATTTCCCAAGCGTCTCTTCACGCTAACAGTTTTTTTTACTACTCGTATATGTAAATGATATATATAATGATATATATATGAATATGAATGAATATGTAAATCCGCTCTGATTGGATTCCTTGTGTTTTCCTGTGTTTAAAAAACACAGGTGGGCTAAACTGAGTCTGAATAGATGGATTTTTAAAAAGGAAAATACCAGGACTGTATAGCAAGTATGTCAACCAAACTCCAGGAAAAAGTCTTCAAATTAGCTTTTTCTTACCTTTTCTTACCTTCCCAGATTTAGAAGGATATGAACATGCATTGTTTTTGCTGATTGTGGCTTTTTTTTTTATATATTTTTGTTAAATGAAGCTTTGGCTGTGTACCGCAGTGGACATTAGGACACAGTCCATATTAAACACCATTTCATCAATACATCAGGGTCCAGTTTTGTCGTGGTAAGACACTGTTGCCTCATAGGAGGATATTTCAATTAAGGGGCTACATTTTGGAAAAAAAACAAACAAACAAACAAATTTGCTTAAATAAATTTGCTCCTTGGGTCATACAATGATCATGATTCATTTTATGATCCATGTAAATGTGTAAAATATGTAAATATTATGATATTATGTGAATAGTTGATTATTGTACAGAACACAAAGTCAAGGTGAACATTTGGGTCATGGCCCAAAGCGGATAATGACCAGTTTGACTTGGTCTGGCTTCTCCTGGTCTTCTGCTTCAAAAAGCACATCATCAGAGCTCTCTGAAGCCTCCTCTGCCTCATGTCCTGCATCTGGGTCTTCTTTATCAGATATCTCACTGTCTTAGTCCTTCAACTATCCTTAAAAAGAGTTCTCTGCTTCTGAAAAACTCAAAACTCAGGTAATAAATACAAATGACATAAGGGACATGTTAGACATGTTATTATCACATTACTGAGTCTAAAGTGCTCTTAAATATTCTTCTTAAAAATGTTCTTCTTATCCAAGATCACAACAAAGTTCAAATGTCTTTGTGCCACTGTTTTCTTTAAAGAGGAAGAGGAAATCCCCAAAGCCCACCTCTATATATTTGCTATGAATTAACCCTTTGGAAAATGATGGAAGTTTACTCAATAGCATAGTATAGGAGCTAGATTCACTCACAGGGAACAGGAACTCAGGAGGATTTAAGAAATGGAGATGTGCTCTGGGTCAATGAATAGGCAGATATATTTAAATGTGGTCAATATACATGACATCATCAAAACAATGCATTTAAATGGGCTGTTTTTACAGCTTAATTTACATATATTGACGCTATGAACTGGAGAGTGAATGTGCTTTGAAATGTAATGTTCACACTCTGCACTAAAGACTTTCATTTATTTAAAAATATCGGGAAAATGCCGATTTTTATGATAAATGCACTTTAATAAAATAAAATATTTCAATATTCCTTTCATTCCAAAGTGAATAATGGTGTGTCTGGGTCAGAAATTACTTTATAATCAATATTACCTTAGCAACCAGATAAAAATAAGCGCAGCAGATGGGCTCTGTGTCTTGTAGTACATGTCTCATTTAATAAATCCATTCGCATGAAGAGATTTTAACCACACGAGTTTGAAAGCCCTCCTGATAATACACACTCAGTGGCTTCTGAGTGGGGAAAGAAAGGAGCATTTTGTTTGAACAGTACTGACAGTCCTGCATTCAAAGCTCATCTGTTGACATTTAAAGCCTTGATAAAGATGTAAATCCATTTGCAATCAGAGTTATGCAGATTGACGACTAGGCTGAATGTATTTAGTCTGGCATTATAAGCCAGAATAGGATAACGTTTAGCTCCACAGTCTGCAAATAGGAAAAACGTGTGTTTGGCTCATGGATGAATTTAGAGCTTAGTCCACTAAAGAGCCCAAAAGATGGAAAGTTTTATTAGAAAAGAAAAAGTTTGTAAAGTTTGATTAAAGTTTCAGCACATACCATACACTCCACAGTCCACCTGGAATAATTGCTTATTCAGCAGCCCCCAACCGTGGCGCAGTGGGTAGCGCTGTTGCTTCACGGTGTTGAGGGTTCAAATGAGTCCCTGCGACCCTAGTAAGGATTAAGTGGTTGCAGAAAATGAATGAATAAAATTCGTATTCAACCAACAGCCGTTTGGCCACACCCACTCATACTGAAGTTATAAGGGGTGTTTCAGCCTGAACTACTTTTTGAATGTTGTTCAATCCAGCATAAGCAATTAAAACAAATCTCAACAATTTGACCTACCAGTCTTAAAGGCCCACTAAGGGAACATTTATCCACAGCAACATACATCAGTCCTTAAGAAACACTCATATGGTCATATGAACATAAATGACATAAAAGACCCAAATGTTACATCAAGAGTGAACAACAGAAAAAAAAATATAATATGGGCCTTTTAACAGGTTAGTAAGCCATTTGTGGTGTTTTAAAATTCATTTTCTGGACTTAAACACTTATTTATTGTTAATGACACATGGTTTGTGATACCGTTAGTGGATGTCTTCTATTTATAAAATCAGTGTGGCCTCCCCTCATTAAGTGAGTTTGTTCGTTATTTACAACAAATTTTGACTTTTTCCTGTCCCAACATAACTGATCTAGTTCAACTGACAGACACCTGATTATGTGAATTTTGGAGGAGAATAGCTGAGACAACAATGGATCCCCTGCAGGATTAAGAAACACTGCTGTAGGTGAATCCCACTCGTAACCCTCACCCCACTGTGCTTTGCACTGCATCTGCCCGTCAGTAGGAACGAACAAAACGAACTAGAACATTAGGTACTGAAGTAACCGCAGTCCTGAGTTCTGGATGATTGCCAGGATTGTCTGTTATTTGCAATCTCTGAGACGATTGCTAGAAGGTTTCTCCCACAGAGGCAGGATATTTATATGACTATTTGCGTCACACGGCATGTCACCATACAACCTTTCTGGTTTAACAAGGGTATCCCCTGTACTTCAAACCACCCCTATCATTCATACAAAAACACACACACTCGCAACACCTGTTTTATTTTTAGATACAAACCCACAAATGTGACATTCATTGTAGGTCCAGTGTGGGTTCAAAGACACCTTCCACGATATTGCAGGAGCAAAACATTTAAATGCGTTTAAGACATGTGGGTGAGTTCTTCTTCAGAGCAAGCCAGAAAAACAACTTTGATCCTCTTTGCACACTCCTGCTGAGCTACTGAACATGACATTTAAAGTCCAGATACGGATCATAACCGCTCTCAAGACAAAAGGGAGTCTAACATTGAAAACAAAAACAACTATTTTGTGCTTATCTGTACAAATGTAGCCACAAAATACCTCAGCACACAAACCTGCCGTCAGAACAAAATCTTGTATCTCCATTTTGCTGTTTTATACTTTTTCCCATAGTTTAAAAAGCCCATCTGCCATTTAGATTGTTTTTGATTTCTCTTGAAAAGTAACTTTTTTGGATAAACAGTATAAGGTTTTGTTCTCACAGCGAATAAATACTTGGATAAATAAATACTTGCAACTGGAAACTTGATTTTTTTTTAAACATAATTTAAAAAAATGCAAACAAACACACATGCATGTGTGTGTGTGTGTGTGTGTGTGTGTGTGTGTGTGTGAGAGAGAGAGAGAGAGTGTGTGTGTGTGTGTGTGTGTGCGTGCGTCCATACCTTGTCCATTTCATTTGGTCCACTTAACATAAACTCTGTAGTTTACAGTTTCAGACTGTAGTTCATCTGTTTCTCTGTGTAATTTGACACTTAGGACCCCTACAGGACCACCAGTGAGCAGTTATTATTCGGATCATTCACAGCAAAGTGGCATGTTAGAGTGTGCATGTGTATGTGTGTATATGTGTGTGTGTGGTGCACAGAGTGGATGTTGTTGCTGTTGAGAGTGTGTATATTTATTGTGTATGTGTTATGACCTAACACTAGGTGTCAGCACAAGTCAGTTTGAAAACCACAGGGCAAAGGCTAATCGCCACGCAGCAGAAGGTCATTTCTTTCACAGAGTAAAAGCAAAAACATTTTGTTTAAAACTGTGTAAATGATTCTTGAGTGAAAAAACTCAAGCATCCAAAAAAATCACTTGAGTTATAACATACTTCTGTTGTTTCTGCTGCTATTTGAACTCATGTATCTTAAATATCCATCCAACCATAACTGTCTAATTTCCCTTGAATGTTGAGGTGCACAGACTTGCTGCAGATGTCTGGGAATTTTCTGTCTAAACATTCTGTACCTGTTACTAGATGAAAAGGATCTTCAGTAATAAACAACATTCATTTCCATCCATCCTCATACACAACCCAAGTGGACAGACACAGATGATTCTATAACCAACTCTCTGACTTATCTGGACACAGACTGGAATTTGAGGCTGGGGCAGCTAACCTTGGCTTGAAGCAAAAAGCATTATTATGGTCTGTTGCTTCCATGTCTGGTTTCTTTTCATTCTAGTGCTCAGCAAGCATGTCTGGTAAACTGTTTCTTCTAGAGATCATCTATTCCTTGCCTGGTCCATTGTAGACACTAAATAGCTATAAAGTTTTATTAATCTTTCCTCACACCTTAAACATACAACTTTCTCTTCTACCCTTAATCCCAAATCAGAAAACTAAACTTAGCCTGACCTTAGTCCTGGTCCCAACTTTACAGCCTAACACTGCTTTCATCAGGTAGGCTATTAATAATTAGAGCATCTGCGTAGGATGTAATTGGATAAAAGGAAGGTGTGTTTTCTGAGAGGGCCTGGTTGAGATCACGACTCTTTAATCAGAACTCTTTCATCCATGTAGAATTAGCAGCTCATTAGATCTGATTAACAATTAGAGCTTACCTTTTAAGGACTGTGCATATTAGATTATAATATTAGATTATATTATAATATTATAATATTATATAATATTATATCATATTAGATTATACCTACTCATTATTTAATTTATTAAATAATAAGTAGGTCTGGTCTGTTAATTGCTTTCTGCGAAAGACGTCTTTATCAGAATTTACAGTTAACTTTACCAGAGTTTACAGTTTGTTTAAAAACGACAGTCATTTAAAGGTGACTAAGTTTTTTTCTTGCATTATTCATTCCTTGAGATGTAGAGTACTGTAAAGAAACATAATGATTCATATTTCTTTATAGTTGTGGTGATAATCAGCAGTTGCGATGTCCACAACTCAAATATGGTCTTTTTATTGTCAATGCAAAGTGACCAGTGAATCTACACGTGTCCTCTGAGTTTAATACACAATCATTCACAACATTAAAACCTCTGAAAACTGAAGTGGACAGCACTGATTATCTGGCTACAGCATCTGTCAACTGGTGGGATACACTAGGGAGAGAGTGAACGATCAACTTGATCAAGTTGATGAGTTGGAAGCAAGAGAAATGAGCAAGCATAAGGATCTGAGTAAATTTGTCAAGGGAAAACTGTGATGGATAGACAACTGTGTCAAAGCATCTTGTGGGGGGTTCCCAATATGCAGTGGTTAATACCAACCAAAAGTGGTCCTAGTGAACTGATGACAGGGTCAAGGGCCCCTAAAGTTATTGATGCATGTGTGGAGCAAAGGACCATCAGGTCCAATCCCACAGAAGAGCTATTTTAAATGAAGGAGTTTGATGTATTATGTAAACATTGCTACAGTGTCATAACTTACCAGTCCATACAGTCACATATATGGAAACACTGGTTTAAAACATCCTATTTTGAATGTATTGTCTCTGTGATGTTATAAAATCCAATGGATTTTCCTGCATCTGCTTAATCAGCGGCAGTTTAACTCCACCCATTCACATGCAAGTTACAAGGAGTTTGGACTGCTTTTTGAATGATGCACAGTAGAGGGAAGTCAGTCAGAGCATTTATCTTTTACATTTATCAGGGCCTGTTTCATTCTAAGGGAATGAGAGAGACTGGAAAATTATTGTTTTTGAAAATGAAAACCATACAGAAGAAACCGTAAAATCTTTAGCCCCAAATATCAATACACTTGACTGTATTTGCATAATCATTCAATTTAACAGGAATTTTGACAAATCAGTGGAATTTTTATATTAGATGAAAATAAGTGCAATATAACATTCATTGCAGTTACTTTACTTCAGGTCCTATAATGCAGTGGTTCCCAACCTGGGGTCCGGGCCCCCCTTAGGGGGGCGCTAGAGATCACAGGGGTTGCGCAGAATTTTGTCTGAATTGAGTTTACCAAAATTATAATTGTTCACAATAAAGAGTGAAATACACTGCTCACAAAAATTAAAGGAACACTTTTTTTATTGGGCCTGGCATGAAATCAATTAAACCTGTCTG
>JBBJLR010075249.1:0-10855 GCA_037577145.1 Brachypetersius gabonensis
ACATTAAATTCATACAATCCCAATGTCTGAGAAACGTAAAAGTGTGTGTGTGTGTATATAAGAGTATAAAAACCTACCACTGTTTATTTTTTGCAAATAGAAGTGTGTAATTAATCACTTCGTTATTTTTGTGCGTCTATGGGGGTAGGAGTTGGGGTTGGGGGGGGGGGGGGACCCGGCTTGTCTTAGACACAGGCAAGGGGGGCTTCAAGGAAAAAAGGATGGGAACCACTAACCTAATATAAGGTCTATCACCATACAGTATTTGAAAACTTTTTTTTTAACCATTTACAACCTTCAGCTAAGTTCTTTACTTCACAAAACAGTAAAGAAACAATATTAGAATGATTGAAAACATAAAACTGATGGTAGACTGCCTTTGTGTGGAGAAGGTGTGGAGAAGAACTCCAGCCAGACTGCAATAAGGGTGCTGTAAATTAGGCTGGGGCTGTTTTTCTCACAGTGAGCCTGTGTTCACTGATGGGATCATGAACTCAGAAGAGTACAAAGACATTTAGGATGCAAAGAAACTGCACAAACAATGATCTGAAACCAAACAGCTACAATATAGTGAACAAAATTTGAAGCATGGTACAATTTTCCAAACACTTTCTGGGGCCAGTTTATGACTTTGTGTATATGTTCCCCAATACAACAAATGTATTAAAGTGAAATAAACTACTCAGCATCAGTATTGTTAAGGACTGATCCTCAAAAGCAATCATCAGAATCGGAAGTTCTGACGCCAGTCCTCACTCGAGGGTAGACTGAGATGTACTATATTGTCTTTCTGAGCGAGATGAAGAGGCAGCTTGTTTGGCAGAGGGCCAATTTCACACTAACAGATCAGCTCTGCTCAGGAGACAAGCGTGACAAATGCAGCAAGACCACCACAAAGGCCAGACCCACAAAAGACTTACAAAATGTCTAAGTCAGAGGGACGAAATTTAGCACTCAAGCGGGTCAGAGCGAATACTGGCGAATAACTGCCAGACAAACTGGTTTTGACAGTAAGAGGAAGACAAATACCTGCCATAACAACAATTCAATTCAATTTGATTTTACTGTTTTTAGGAACTGTTTCCTTAGGACATTTGTGTCAAGTATTTTGGCATTTTGAAATATATACTTAATATAATTGTTTAAAAATATCCTTATAATGCAAATTAATCTCCACTAGCATCTTTACACTCTGACAATGTATGAGGACTTGCTGCTCATGGCTTTAATAAACAAGGTTTTGCATAGCCTCAGATTATTTTTAAAAAAAAAACACGAGAGTTAACACACCGGGAAACTTGTCTGCTGTCTCTTCTCGTACAATATCGGGGATTTCACACCCCTTGCTGCATCTATTGGCAGCTTGGAATGTGTCTAAGACTCAAAGCCCAGTGGAACAGCTTAGGTGTCAAAACTGCCATAAGGAGAGCCCATCTGCTGCCAAGTGCTCAGAAAAAAAAAAGGGGTGACAGAAAGAAAGAAGGAAAGAAAGACAGACAAAAAGAAAGAAAGAAAGCAGGAAACAAAAAGAGATATGAATAAAAATCAAAAAAGAAAGAACGAAAGAAAGAAAGAAAAATAACTGCTGTAGATACAGCTGTGGAGTACCATCAAACCACCCGTGTTCCGCAGCAAAGTCACTGGCCCCCTATCAACTTCTGTAGAACGCTGAGAGAGTGCTCCATACTCTCACAGCAGGGGAACACATTCACAAACACACACACACACACAAACACACACACACACACACACACACACACACACACACACACACACACACACACACACACACACACTTTTCAGTATTAAGCCACATTAAACACTATGGCCACACATAAATACTTCCTAGCCTTAATCTTACAAACTAATCTAAACCCCTTTTTTCTTTTTTATGCCATTCTTACCTTGTCGAGTCATAGTAAAGAACAGCACATATTTGAGATTAACCTAAAAATGTCTTAATGTTCAATTCCTAAAATATACGCAAGAACATACAGATTGTCCTCCTTCAGCAAAAAACACGTGTTTAATTTTCCTGTGAGCTTTGGGTCAGTGTCATGTTAGAAGGTGAACCTTCATCCCATTGACAACTTTCTGGCAGGGGGCAGCAGGTTTTCCTCAAGAATTTGATGTGATTTTGTGTCATCCATTTTTACTACTACCCTGACAAATGCCTCGGCTCCTGCTGCAGAGGAACACCCCTACAGCAGGATGCTGCCACCGACATGCTTCACTGTAGTCAAATATTTCAACTTGGTGATTTATGACAACTTGTAAATACAGTAATAAATTAATTTAATTTACAGTAATAAAAATATAGGGCTTTAAGAAGAACAAAACAAAAACACGAGAATACTTAAGACGCTCCATGAAGAAATTCTGGACTGCAACTGCCAGAGATGAGTCATAGAGCAGCAGCCAATCAGCAGCAAGGAGAAATTAACAACGTTCCCCAGATTACCATTTTTTTTACCATCCCAAGTTCTCGAGACAGTACAAAAACATTTATACAGTTATATTTTATATATAGAAATGTAGCTGAATTGCAGCTAATATTTGTTACAAAACTAGTAAATGACATGTTTCTTGATAATGTAGCACTAAAACGCATAAAAAATTATACATAGCCACAGAAAAGAAAAAAAAATCTGCAATTTCCATTAATTTGCTTTAGTTTCTGCTAACAATTATTAGTTAGGTTCTAAGAAAAAATCAGCAAATGCTGAACCACAAATAAGCGGGCGTTTACTGTATATACACTTATAGATACACACACATATACTGAATAAAAAGCATTTTCCTCATTTTAAATTGCAGCAGCCAGACAATTGAACATCATCAAATGGACATTCTGTCCCCACTAGAAGCTAAATACATGACATGCCCCCAACACAGAAATATACAGCCAAGTTTCTCTAATCAGCATGGAGAAAACAAAGCCATGTAACAACACCATACGCCTGTGACCATTAAACGAGTCCAGACTTTGCAATGTTTGGCTCCAAATCCAAATGAGACAAGTTTGCACTTGTGCTAATTGGTAAAGAGTGAAAGAAGCACCAATTTGTGGAGCACAAAGCCGCCGACATGAGGATGCATTAGAAACACCAATCACACCAAGCTCTTTTATTGCCTTTCCTTGTTTGGGTTCTTTTATTAGTCAGAGAGGAAAAACGGGTCCCTTGTGGCCGGTTTCTCATCTGTGGCTATCGACGCCTTGTCCAACGATAAAGAAAGCTAGATCCCCCCTTCTAAAATTAATGTCCCGGCCTCGGAAAATGGATAAGCAAAGGATCAATGTGCGATTCATCTGTGAAATAACACTAACCCCAATCACCCTCAAAGCCCCATACCTACTCTCATTTACATTTATGGCTCCCTCATCCAGAGTGACTTAAAATCATTAGTATAAGTACAATCTCAGTATGAAACATGATATTTAGGGTTACAAACATGCAAAATACGCAATCAGAACTGCAATGCAATCTCTAAAAATGTGTGCAAGCACAATTCATTCATTTAAGTTAATAACAAACATTAGGAACAATCATTTGGTTTGAATAAATTAATACAAATAAGACAAAATCATAATGGGTTTATCTTTAACTATCTACTATCACAGTTGCTATACACTGGTCAGTGGATTTATAAGCTCTCTAGAATTGGCATAAATCTTTTAAAATATGCAGTCCATAGTTCTATATTCCTGATTATTATAACATAATACTATACTTCTACAATAATACTTGTATCTTCCCATAACAAAAAAGAATAAAACACTGAGCAAAACACATGCAAGCCTTCTTAAGAAATAAACATGTATGAAAATCTTGCAGAACAACCCCCCAAAAAACACTCAGGATAAGGTTCTTTAAAGAAAATGTAGTTTATAAATACATTATGTGTATAAGGAACCTTTTTAATGAAAGCACACATTTCATAATGATACTACACCAAAGGCAAAGTAATTAAAGACATTTCCTAGAACTGTATCCTTAACCTGAGAACCGTTTGGGAAGCTTTATATTTAAAAAGACAGACAAAGCACTGGCCTATACGGGTTTGAGGAGGACATCATTTTAAGTGAAGTGGCAATCTGCGAGTGTGACTATGCTCCATGTGTGACTGCCCACATGAAACAGTGGCACCAGCTGACGCCACCATGGTTTGGCACGAGAGACTAGGGCCAGACGAGTGGACCTAGTAACATTCACCATAAACCCCACCGTTTGTGCCATCTGAGATGTGTAAAGTGTAAAGTGTAAAATGTACGCTGTATGTCCAAAAGGACACCATTTGTCATCAATAAATGCATATACCTTTGGGTGCACCAATAACTGATTCAGCTGTTCATGCACAATTTATATAACCTCTATAGAAAGCCATTCCCACTATAGGAATGGGATGCTCCGGGTCAGCCATACAGAAGCCCAACATTTCACCACCCAAAGTCGAATTGCGTACAAGATTATAAAGCCCATCAGCATCAGAGTGTAGAGCCTTGGAGCTTTCTTTCTGGGAGTTATATACCATTAAAGTGTAAAGTAAAAGTGTAAAGTGTCCATTTGTCGTACGTGAACACACCATACAGTGTGAACAGCATAAAATTCGTTCTCTGCATTAAACCATTTACCAAGTGAAGCAGCAGGCAGCCAGCAACACAGCGGCCAGGGAGCAGCGCGTGGGGACTGTACCTTGCTCAAGCACCCAATAGTAGTGAGGTCAGATACTGAAGTTCTGGATAACTAACTGGATCACTGTACCTTGCTCAGTCACAAGGGTGCTTGAGCAAGGTACAGTCCCCACTCGTTGCTCCCTGGCCGCTCTGTGGTGCCACTAGCAGTCCTGGGATTTGAATTAACATCCTTCTGATTGTAGGGGCAACTCCCTAACCACTAGGCCACCTGCAGCTTTGGTGTTTGATGCCCTGGTGTAAGCTGTTAGTGATCCAGAACTTCAGTATCTGACCTCACTACTATTGAGGTTAAATGTAATCAGATCCTTAAAGCAATGTTCCAACATCTAGTGTAAAGCCGTCACAGAGGAGTAGAAGCTGTTACTGCAAAAACAGGAGGGTCAAACTCTGATTTAGGACGAAACGTTGGTTGAGAAGGTGTCTACAAACTAACATATATGAGATATGCGTATAGCCACCAGTGCCAACAATGAAAAGTGCAGATTTCCAATGGCACTGATTTGGATGACGTGGATGAGATTTCCTCAGTAATAACACAGTGGTAACCCCAGAGATGGTGAGAGTGTAACGCGGATGTGCTGAAGCAGCGATTTGTGACAGAGAAACAACCTGGTTTATCCTCAGCTCTACTCACTTCATGTCCTACTTGGAGAGCCTTTCTAAACAAAGCGCTCAAATGAAAACACTGGCAGGTGGCACACATACACACCCACACCACACACTTTTGCCTATATCAGCACATTGTGAGTGTGAAAAACAGCATGAGATGCTCTGGAGAAACAAAGCTTATATCATATCAACCCAATAACAGCTAAACATATGTTATCCTCACTATAGAACAACACAATAATAACAACAAGAAGGATAATAATAACCTGGAGGGTTCTAAGTTCAATTATGAATTCAATCATAACAACAACAATAACAATAATAATAACTATCTGAATATATTTAACCATCATAAAACAGATTTAGTGAGACTAGTAGAAGGAGTTAGTAACGTAAACAAGTTTGTTTTGCAGTTCAGAATAGAAAGCCTTGCTTATAAACCAGTCCAAACAAAAATAAACAAAAAAGTTGTTAATATCTACTGAAAGCATTGTCCGTTTCGAGTGTCAAAAGTAGCCAGGTCCATAAAAAAAATCCTAGGGAGCGTTAGAGTAGCTGTAAATAATGCACAGAAATGTGCATGTGAGATGTGGAGAGATGTGGAGAAGTGCAGCTCACCCGTCCTGCAGCTCCTCTGCTCGAGTGTGAGACTCGGAGCTGAACCCACCGAGCTTTAAGCGCGTGCACGACGTCGCGTCATCCTCAGATTCGATTCACTCTGAATCTTGATTCACAGTGTCGATTCACTTCAGCTCACTACACAACATGGACAAAAATATTGGGTCGCCTGACCGGTCCACCATCACAGACTTTAATGACATTGCATTCAAATACACACTTTAATATGGAGTTGGTCCCCCTTTGCAGCTACAACAAATCCACTCTTCTTGGAAGGCTTTCCACAAGACTTTGTAGTTTCTGTGGGAATTTGTGCCGTAGAGCAATGATGAGACACAGATGTTGGACGAGAAGTCCTGGCTCGCATTCTCCGTTCCAGTTCATCCCAAAGGTGTTGGATGGGGTTGAGGTCAGTGTGGTCCAGTCAAGTTCTTCCTCACCGAACGCATCCAACCATGTTTTTATGGAGCTTGCTTTGTGCGCTGGGGCACAGTCCTGAATTGAAAAGTTTCTTCCCCAAAGAAGTTTTGTGTCCACCAAGTTGGAAGCATGGCGTCGTCCAAAATGTCTTGGTAGGCTGAAGCATTAAGGTTGCCTTTCACTGGAAGAAAGGAGTCTAGAACCAACCCTGAAAACGGGTGTCCCAATGCTTATGTTCAGATAGTGTATGAATGTTATCAGTTTATGGTAAATTGAATTAATTATCTGCCGTCACTTGTCAGCCATGTTAAAAGTCTAGGTTTATTTAACTGCTTTTTCTTTGTCCAAGTGTGTGTGTATAAGAGAGAGAGAGAGGTCTTAAACAATTGATCATTAAGTTCAATTCAGTGTGTTTTGGCTCAGATTCGACACTCAGATTTAATTCGGATTCTTTTGAATCGCCTGATTCAACAATTCATTGATTCAATTTAAGTTTATTATCTCAGTAAATAACAGCTTTCATTTAGACTTTATTCTCATCACTTTCTATACTCTTTCACAGGAGGCCTGCTCAAATTCAAAGAGGTCCTTCACAATTTCATAGGCTCTTATATAATTCAGATAGATATTTTAGCATTAACATTGTTCATAAAATACTCAGAAGACCATTAATAAAACGGCTGTACAGTATTGCAATGTCTGATTCCCATCACACATCAAACCACTCTGGAGTTCCCTTTCAGCTCTTGAGGCAGAATAAGGTTTTTTTAGAAAGATCATTTCTTTTTCTTTATAAAAGAAATAGTGGAATAACTCAATGCTGGATTGTTGGTTTTTTTTTTCACTTAATCACATTCCCATCAGGTTTTGCACCACAGAACTTCATGATACATGGCATTTTCATGTTTAATTTTCTGCATTCTGAATAGAAAATTGGAAAATGTCAATTTAATGTTAATATCATTCATAAATACTGGACAGGTCATATAAACACCGTTAAAAAAAATCACTGTACTGTTTTTCACTGTACAGTAATAATGCCCCCCCACCAGGATCAATCAACTGCCTGCCTGAAACTTCAAAATATGGATCAATCAGCAGGAAAATTTCACTGAAAATGGACGTGCCACTCTTTCTTAACTTCATAACGTCTTACTAAGTTAGAGCGGTGCCAAAAACTTTGTTAAAAAAGGAGGAAAAAAGGCCCCTCTCGGTAGGGAAAGCAGCGGATGGTGCAGTGATTAGCAGTAGGGGGTGTGAAAGCTTGGGAGCGGCACAGCTTTCTTCAGGACCCCCTGCCTGCGAGTGTGCATTATCAGCAGGCACTGGCTCTCCGAGGAGCACTCTGCTACTCTCTCACTCACTCACTCACTCGAACACACACATGCATGCAGAGTCTCAGCTGCGGGCCGCGGCCCCCCTGCGCTCTCTGGATCTTCAAACTGCTTTCTCTGAGGCTCCCATAACCTAAATCGCTTTTTTGCCTTAGGCCACACACACACACACACACACAAACCCCCTTAACAGTGGGGTACCGCCTCAAATGGAACTCGAAGCAATCTCAGCAGTAGTTGGACAGAAATGTGAATTATGGTCCTTAAGATTATGATGAACTGAAAAGATAAGTTAATATCGATGGGAAGAATTTTACATATTAATAAGGGCGGAAGTCTCCACAAGGGAACCCGCAGGGTCTCATACACTCAGAGAACCCCAAATGTCCTTCTATGAAGCTAAAAACAAAAAAGTTAAATTGTTGGGACGCCCAACAGGGAACTGTCCAATCAGTAATTTTTCCTCTTATAGGAAGAAACAGCCAAGTGAGCTCTCTCATTGGTTGGGCCTTCAGGAGCTGGACTTAAAGGCCTCATACATTAGAATAACCACCAAAGTTGGAATCAAAGAATCATGTTGTTCCGGTCATTGTAAGCTACAGGGGAGTCATCACTGAAAAGGAATACGAGTCGAAACAATGCACTTCTCGTCATTTGAAATACTTTCGTAAATAACTTTGATTTAAAGTTGAGTTTTCATCAGTTGTTGAAAATGGAAAACCCATTGACCTTCCAATAGTTACGATACTTAAAAACACATTCACTGCATCAAAATCTCAGAATACCTGCTTATTTTGGATATTTATAAGCATATACTGAATACATGAATGTAACTGGAAGGACTATTTACACAGCAGTGGAATATAAACTATAAAAGTGTTTTTTTGTTGTTACATTTGAAAGCTACCTGAGAATTTGGTCAAATGTATTGAATCGAATACTGAATGTTTTGAATAAAAATGTTATACTTTTGAACAGATTCAGTTGTAACACTCCAGAACCACTGCGGTCAAATCTTACCTTCAGAACCACTTTGATGTGTTTTTATTAATAATTAAAACTGAATGCATGATGGGATTTTATGAGACTGTAAAGTCCCACACCCAACCCCCAGTGTATTGTCATGAATGGCAATTTAAAAAAAAAAAAACAAGACACAAGTGATTGTGTGAAGACATTGCAAAATATATTTAACACTGAATTACATGTGATTGTCAGAGACCATTTATATTTATATATATATATTTTTTAGCTAAAATACTGTGCATCTCGAACATATGCCAAGATATGTAAATTAACCCAACATTTATATACACACTTGCATTGTATTTACATTATGATTTTACAAAATCTCACCAAGTGAGACTATGGTTAAAGCAACATAAGCTTTGGACACAGAAAAAAAAGTGGATAACAGCTTTGGTCTGAGAGAGGAGATTGATTTGAGACATTTCAACAAAGAACCATCATGGCAAAGTCCAGTAAGGGACGATCACAGTTCAATGACACGTTATACCACACACTTTTCGTCCAATGCCTTTGTGTGGAACAGATTTTACACTAAATGAAAGACATGGGGGTGGGGGTGTAAAGCCCCCCAGAAAATGAACATAGCAGACTGTTCACCTCTTCCAAGTTTGTAACGCGAAAGGTAGCATCCCAAAGATGGACAACCTTTACAGAACGTTGGAAAAAGTCCCTTTTAACCGTATAAATTTATAACATTCATAATGCTACTCAGCTGGATTGCATTCTTGTAGCTAACAGACTAGGCTGTAAATTTGCAACTGTGCTAACTTTTTTTGTTACACAACAAAAAAACAGCCCTTAATCACACACACACAAATAAAAATTGACTTAACGCGGACACTCTCCCTTACAAAAAATTCCCATTAAACCTATTAGGAACTTTTAGTACTGTGCCAGTATTTTGTAAAGCATGTCAAACCTAATTGTGGCTACAGCATTGATGGGCAGGGAATTTTGACCACACATAAATGCAGAATTATTGCTAGTTTGTTCAAGCTTAATAAACATATAATCATGTAGAACATGATTCTAACTTAATGCTAATAGTCTTGTTTCAAAGTATTTGTAGGAATTAAAGATGAAGAAATTTTCAAAAAACAGAGCTGTGAACAATTCCAGAATAATTAAGAAAACTATACTGCATCGAGACTGAAATTACTATCTAAAATGCCTCATATTTAGTGGAGAAGCCCTAAGACCTTCTAGGCCTTTCATCGTTATGATTTCTGAAGAAAATAACTTACAATCATAATAGTTTCTAGTTTTGGTTGGAAAAAAAGGGTTTACATTCTACAAAGAACTAATGAAAAATTGCACAATAAGGAAATTCTCAATGGTATCTGAGAGCTCTTCCATTGGTTAGATATTAAGGACCTGGGCTGACAGCAGAATGTTTAGATTTACAATGCATGGAACTAATTTTGTGAGGAAATTCTAGATATATCACTGCCAAGTTCAAGCCGTAGTCTAACCAGAATTTAGGCAGCCGTAAGAAATGGAAAACAGTAGCAGCTAGACTCTTTACTGTAAAAATGCCACCAACAAATGCATGTTTAAGTCCGTTACAAGCTTTAGTTTTAAACTGGAAGGTCAACATCAAGTGACGATGCTAAATAAATGTGGTGGTGCAATCAGAATTTGGTTTGACAGTTTACAACTATAATTTTCGATTAGGTTGAATGGAGTTTCTGCTAACATTGTGTAAAGTTTGTCCACCCTAGTAGCAGTGGTTAAGAGAACACATCTGTGGGCAAAGCACGGACAGGTCAATACATTCCCGTCGTGTCACTAAAATACTGGATAGAAGAAACACCTTTAATAGTTGTTTTAAATTATCATGGATGGTGTTTTAAATGACAGTCCTGTCATCCTATGAAACACACGCATGCATGCATACACACACCCTCTGGGTCAAACACACTGCACCGAGGCAGAACCCTTGCCTGAATCTGAGCAAAACATGTTATTGCGGGTTGCTTTGATCTACATGAAAGTGTGCCACAAACTGATGTATGTCTATGTTTAGAGATACATTAGCTGAAACACATGATAAAGGAACACTGACAACAATTCTATACCACACACACACACACACACACACACACACACACACACACACACACACACACACACACACACACACACACAC
>JBBJLR010075280.1:0-10855 GCA_037577145.1 Brachypetersius gabonensis
TGTTTCCTTAAGTGAAAGGAAAGGTTTGGTGAAAAGTTTTCAGCCCTCTGTACACGCTAATTCCTTCCTACAACCCTCAGGGCTAAACCCCACTTGTCTTTCTGTCCTAGTGACGTCCCTGATTATAGTAACTATGAAATATTATCCTGTATGTCTCAGCAGTGCATAATACTAAAACCCTTTAGCTGATTAACATCAGATTGCTCATTTACAGACTGAAGCTAAGTTGAGAATATCATGGGACTGGTGTGCAGTGATTCAGATTTAAGAGATTTGATGTTCATTCTCTGTGCTTTCCCCAGGGTAATATGGGTATATGTCAGTGTTGGCATTTGGGTGTACCCTTTACTTGGTCTATTCAGTACCCCTGGGTTGATGGCCTTCTTCATGTCCAACATATTTGTGATGATCATGCTGTACCTACTAGGACAAACCTTGAACTTCAAAATCTGGGGTAAGCAATATGAGTATAGAATAAAGAGCTCTGAGTAACCTGAAGGCAAAAGGTTTTTAATTGAAAATGTCCATAGGTCCAATATTTTGCTTATGTAAAATAAGACACATTCGTGTGTGCATTGTTTGGTATGTCAGATATATTCTTGGTCTTTTGCAAAGGCCTTGCAAAGATTTAATGTATTAATGTTTTAAACATTGATTCAGTGATTTGTTCTTAGTTATTATATATCATAAGTAATATAATATTTAGATTAGTTGTAAGCCTATTTAGCTAGGTGACCTGTCCACAAAAATGCTTTGTAGGTAATGCAACAGGGCATGTGAAGTCAGGAAAATATCATTTTGCCCTGGCCTCTGCACTAAAAATGAGTCTCTGTGTGGGGGGGTGGGAGTTGTGAGGGTGCCAGAGTCTATTCCTTGGCGTGGTTCCGGGGGTTATGCGCACAGTGTGAAGTGAAAAATTAAGTACGCATTTGACGACTATTTGGGCTTGCGTACCACTTATGCCAATCTCTGACTATAGGGGGACACATATCTACATATTCTTACAACTAAGGAGTATGGTGTTAAACATGTAAACATTTCCCTGATTCATGGGGCAGAACAGATTACTAAAGCTCTCCACTTGTGATCACAAAGTAAATTGTTAGGAACCGGCATCAGACAAAATATTTTACAGTATAGCCCACCTCTGCCCTATCCAAAGAGACCCGCTGACCTGATATTATTGGGTGGTGGACCATTCTTAGCATAATGACAGTGTACGGTGCAGCAGTTTTTATGGGTTTTAAAAACACCAGTGTTGCTACTTGGTTGAAAACAGCCCACCAACAGTGGCCAGTGGTCAGAAGCTGATCACTGATGAAGAATTTGAAATGTGTTTCCCAGCCCTGGTCCTGGAGGCGCACTACCCTGCACATTTTAGTGTTTTCCCTGCTTCTAGCCCTGTATCATATAGTTTGTATACAAAAGAATAATCACCTTTTGTTTGCAGCCTGGACTGAACACACACACACACACACACACACACACACACACACAAATAAAAAAAAGTTGTATTTACTCACTGCAACTTATAACATCCAAGTAAAAGACAGTAACCAGAAAAAGAGTCACTGAGATGTATAAAAGGTACCTGTACCAGTACTTTGTCGAAACACTTTTTGCTTTAACTACTGCCTTGAGTCAGTAGAATTTAAGTCTGATCTCTGACTAGGCCATGCAAGGGCTTTTTTGTCTTTCAGCCACTGTGTGGTCATTTTTTATGTGAGCTTTGGGTCATTTTAGTGTTAGAATGTGAACCTTCTTTCCATTGACAAATTTCTGGCATAGAAAAGTTGGCAAAGAAAAGCAGGTCTTCCTCCAGAGTTTGGTATTATTTTGCCCCATCAGTTTGTATTTCTATCCTGACAAGTGCCCCAGTCCCTGCTGCAGAGAAACAACCCCACATGCCACCACCTCCGTGCTTTACTGTTACTGTAGATGGTGCTCTTTGGATGGTAAGCGGTATTGGCTTGCTGCCAGATGATGCCATTTGGTTTTGAGGCCAGATAGTTTGATTTTGGTCTCATCTGACCATAACACATTTTACCACTTGGCCTCATAATCTTCAATGTCTATTTTGGCAATGCTCAATCAAGTCTCAATGTGACCTTTCTTGAAGAGTATTTTTTGTCTTGGAAGACTCACAAACAATCCACATTTGTGGATCACTTGTGATATTGTTGTCACAAGCACACAATGGCCACTATTTGCCCCATATATTCTTGTAACTGTTTTAAAGTTGACATAGGAACCTTGGTAGCCTCTCTGACCAGTTTCCTCCTCACTCTTCCACCCAGTTTTGGGGATGAGCAAATACAACTGGAAAACTTGGTTTTGTGTCTTCATTTCAGGCTGCAAAGAAAAAAAATATGCATACATTAAAGGGTTGATTCTTTTTTTATATCTACTGTATTCTGTTAAACTAGAAATCTGTGTTTAAAAAAAAGATTAAAACTGTGATTCTGTGTAAAATATAATGTAACATTGAATCAGTTATAAAACCAAGAAAGCTATGAATTATTTGCCAATACAAGTTTCCTTTCTCCAAATAACTGTGACAGGCAAACAGCACTTGAAGATACAGAAGCATTGAAACAACACAATGGAAAATCCGTTAATGCTGTGCGTATTAACTGATTTATGAAAATGTTTCGTTTAATTGTGATTGCCAATGCTTTGCATGGCTTAATGAAAAATGTGTAGTATGTACAGTGCTGTGCAAAGTCCTTAAAAATAATATTTGAAGTAGTGAGTGTTTTTTTTTACATTAATAATATAAAACATTCTAAATAAAGCTAAAAATGATAAATATCATACAGTTAATAATGATTTTATGAACAGTACATCAGTGTGTTCCTTGTGGAAGCGCTTTATCACTTGTAGGTAGCCTCAGAAATCCAGAGCTGCTGATGGAATTTCACGAATCCAGATGGATGAAGGCATCAGTGAGAAATCAAACCAAACAAAAGCTTTAAACATTTTGCATAGGGGCTTAAAGCTTTGGCACAGTACTGTACACAATTAGAATGCTACATGTTGCTACTATGTTTAAATTCTATTTTGCAGTCTGGAAAAATTACCAAACCAGCTTCACTTGAGTTCTTGAGTATAAGTCCTTTGACTTCAGACCATGTAAAATGTGGGGAAAATAAAATAAAAACTACAAAAATAAATAACTGGTGGCTTTTACTGTTTGATTGTACTGTCATTGTAAGAGACTGAGCAAAACACTTTAATAAAGAGAAGCATGTTTAAACTTGGCAAGCTCTGCAGTACTACTCTCATTTCATTTTAAATTTTGGGTGAAAACAAAGAGGTGCAGAAAAAGCTGTTTATCAAATTTGTTTCTTTTTTGACAGAAATGTTAATTCTAACAGCCACTTTTTTACCAAAGATGTCGAGAATATCTTATTTTCTAGAAATTCGAATAAAAACACTTGCTTTCACCTCAGACCATCTAACAATGGCCAAGCCTGCTCAATTGTTCACTTATATCACCGATAAGCAGTAATCTAGGTGGAGAAAACCCAGAGTATTTTAATGAGAGTTAGCCAAACAACTGATTCTCATTTGAATTTTTTGGAAAGAAAAAACACCCAAATAACTTTTCAGGAATAATTTAGCATTGTTCCACATAATTGTTGCAATAATTAGACTAAGACTGTGAATTCAAGTTGTTAAAAACATAAATAAGCATTTCCAATTTGTAACGGGATTTATTTATAAATCAAACATAGTATCAGGGAAACTGTCTGAGGCCATGAATATCAAATGACACAATAACAGTGAATCATACCCAGATATGACCGGTACAAGAAGTTGTGTTTGAATTCAGCTTGCTACAGTTTATTAACAAATTCAGTTTATCCTCCCAGTTCCTCCTTCCAGGCACAGGCAGAAAAAGCAAGATGCTGTCAGGTTGAGCTTCCTTGCAGATCTCTGTACTCTTTAAGGTGGTGTAAAGTGCCAGGGTCTGCATCCACTAAGCCAATGGACAGGATTTTGGCAATGAAGTGAAGTTCTTGTACACTAAGGTCCTTCTGTGAGAGAAGAAAACCTGTTGAAGTCCAACCAGTACATTTCACATTAAAAGAATAATCACTGTCCATTCATTTCTAAGTAATAGAGTTTTCTGGAGAAAAGACCATTTTCAGATTAGTAAGTTCATCAAGTAAAATGATTGGTAAAGACTGGAAAAAGACTCCATAAAAGAGCTCAATCAAGACACGTGTCCAGTTGGCTTTCTTAGTTTAGCACTGGAGCTAAAGGCTAATGTTGCTAACAAACAGTACAGTCAGTAGTCACTCAGATTGTTTCGAGAATCAGGTTAATAATCATAACATGTTTTTGAGGGTGAAGTTCTGTGTCCAAGTGTTGTTGCCGCCCGCCAGTAGAAGCCATTGCTTCTCCTGTGGGTGGTTGCAAGCAATAGGTGGGTTTAAATTAACCTGCGAAATGCACAGTTGTGAACTAAAAACGTTTTCACACTTGCAAGAATTTTTTAGATGATTTGACCAAGCAGTATTTCACTAAAAGGAAACTGAAAAACATTTTTATGCATTTTAGTAAATATATGATCAGATGAGGTGATAGAAAAGCTTTTAGAATTTGTTTGAGATAATGAAATCCATTCTAGTTTGGATTTTAGAGTAAATTTTAGAACTATGTAGGATTATTTAGGATAAATCAGAAATTACTGATTTACTGTAATTGGTTTATTGTAATTTTACAGTATATACACTATAAATAAATAGTAAAACGAAACCACGGAGCAACACAAGAACATAGTTTCTACGTAACGGTAGGAAGAACAAAAAACATATAATGCAAAGAGAAAAAGAGAGAGAGCGAGCACATGGAAAACAGAAGAGCAACAAATAGCAGACATCTCACACAGTCAACAAAAAATGTCACTGTGTTCTAGCAGCGGAGATATTAACTAGGGATGCTCCGATCAGGATTTATGCCATGATACCAAGTACCGATTTGTTGTCATGGTGATCCGCCGATACCAATGCCGATTCTGATGCTTCAAGTTTATATAACTGATATGTAAGCTCTCTGATCACCATTAACGTTATTTTTTAAAAAGTAATACTGAATTCAATGTTGTATTCAATGTTTTGGACAATGCGCCTCCACATGAGATTTCTTTGGAACTTAAACGGCAAATAGCAAATTTTTCATTGTTTCTTGAAACGTCATAGTAATTCCACACCGGCGATGACATGACTGCGGAGCCAAAACATTTGCGAAACATCGGCCAAGTTTAACGAGTACCGATCGAGTCATAAAATGTGACTATCGGCCGATACCGATCTTCGGCTAATCGATCGGAGCAACACTAATATTAAGTATGCAAAAATACAAATCTAAAGGTAAACAGCAATTAATAATAATAATACATAATAAATAATTGTGTTAGGAGAAGGTTAGGTGTTAGAAGAAGGAAGAATTTTAGTAAAGGGATGTGTGTGTGTGTGTGTGTGTGTGTGTGTATGATTCAGTTCCCGATTCGGATACAGTTAAGGATTCAGATGGCTTGAGGGAAGCAAATGTTTCCTGTTTTGGCAGTGAAGGGTCGTATGATACGGAACCTTTTGCCAAACTGGTTTAGGGAGAAGAGGGAGTACGACAGGATGGTAGTCACTGAGGATTCTTCCAGGTATAACTGGTTGACTTTTCATCATTGTGTATATCTCTTTGCCTTCCATTACACACTAGCATGTCTATTATGGTGGATGTGACCGAAATTGATCACTGTGCCAAAACTGATAAGATCTAGCAGATTAGTCGCTATGTTTAAAAACCTGCAATGAAATCCTGTGCAGAGACAAACCATGTACTGTCTATTGTTTTACTTTCAAATGTATGAAAACCTGAAAAACTATAGATCAGCACTTCTACTCCGCCTGTCAAAACAGTGCCTGTTGTCTAAACCTGTCTAAGCCTGTTGCATTTAGGTGCACAGTGCTGTGTTAATTTTATAGCTCTAAGTACTTCATAATGTGTCCTACATCGCATCCACAAGTTTGCACCACCTTAATAAAGAGCTGGATGTAGTTTTGAGAAGTTTTGGGCATGGTAAAGTTTCAGGTGACTGAAATAATCTAGATTCAGATTTATTCAGACTTATTCATTGTTCAGGAAGGGCAGCTCTTCTTTAAGGGAAGTAGGAGTGGAGGATAAGGCATTACATTTGTTCAAGCATAACAAGCTGTGTAATGGGATTTCCTTTAAAACAAACAAGCAAAAACATAATAAACCAACTTAAGTAATGGATAGAAAATGAGATTACCTTCTTTTTATCTGAGCTGGCATGACAGCTTGTCGTGCACCTTTGTGTCCACTGTAATAAAAATTGTAAAAAGGTACTGAACAAATAAACCCGACAAAACAGCTATTGCTCACAGAAAAAATTTATGTATTTTCATTTTGAAATGGACATGTGATAGGTTAGCCACGTTCTTGTTGTTAATTAGTTTGAACCTCATATGTTTATATATTTAAAAGTTTTATATTTAACTATTTCCATGTGAATGTTTATATTACAAGAACAATCACTAGTAGCATGAACTATGAATGCACTATGGAATACTGTTGTTTCAGAAGTGTGAGGGAGTAAAGAACTGAATTTTTATCTAATAAGACAAAATTTTCCAATAAAAGATTTGGCGTTGCAAAAACCAATTCATGTGTACTGAACTGTTTAAAACAATTAAAAACTACCATTCTCATCCACATTTTGCTTTAAAGGGCTCATGTCAACGAAAACTGAAATATTCCCACCTTTTTGAAATATAGTACACTTTTGTAGTATTGTGAATGTTGCAGATATATTTTAAATGTGTCAAAATGTACAGGTACTGATTATACTACAGCACACTCATGCTGCTCAACATTTAGCTAAGCATTTAGGTAATAGTTAAGGTTCGATATCCAGTTCAATGATTTGGGTATAATTTGAGTATTGAGCATTTTTATGTATTTTTATTTTAAAGCGATCTCTTTCTGATTTTTTTCTCTTCAAGACTATTCCTCTGGCGCATTTCTGCTCCGAAAATATTTTAATTCAGTTTCTTTGAAATTTGGTTAAACCCTTTTTCAATCAACATGGAGAGGATGAAGCTATGTGCTTACTGAATCACTTAAAACATACAAATTTAAGAGGATGTTATTTGTATAAATGTTATTTACTATTTTCCGCTACAAAATGTGGCTATACACTTCAGCTCATTCAGCTTGGTACTAATTTCATTAAAAAAAGGCTATTCTGACCTTTTTACTAAGCAGCTAAAAACAAAAAAACAAACAAAGTGAAAGTAAACATTTTTTATTTTTATGTACAAAAAATGATCAACACGCACATAAACAGTTGTCAACCGACAATTAAATCTTGCAACCTCTTAATCGATACAGCAACATAAACACAATTCAGTATGTATGTAAAAATACATGTTCTGTGAAGTGGTTTGTGGGTATATTAGGGCATTAACACAAAAGTTCACTAGTCGACCCTGAGAGAAGTCAACTACTCCTGTGTTTTAGTCCTGCCCCTGATTGGCTAACGCTGACACGCGTTTCTTGGTTTAACCAATTATTACAGTACTTTCATTAAAGGGCCGGTACCGTTGGCGCAAGGGGAATCTAAACACGAGACAACAAGACGAGAGACATGCAGCAGAGAAGACAGACACATATCACATGTGTGGAGATCCTTTACTCTACACACACAAAGAAGCACGGAGACCTGCAGAACCTGCAAGTCGGTGTTAAAGTACAGTAACAGAACCGGCGCTCTGCATCTGAAACGGCTTCGCTAGCTAACATGGCTAACGCTAGCACTGCAGGGAGTCGCCCTGCTGCGGCTTAAACTGTTCCCACTCTCAGGCCTACACTTAAACCACACCAGAAATTTCAAGGTATCAGTCTTTGTTTAGTTTAGTTTAATTGTCCCGTTGACTGTTACTGTTACAGCGAACTTTAATAAAAGTTGCTCACTGTTGGACGCCTGTGTTCCTCCACTGCGTGTGTGATGACTTTAAAAAATCTGGAGTCGTTAATGCCCAGCCTAGTCTATATACATGCCCTGTAAATCAGTCTGTGAACCTGATGACCACAAAGTTATAGGTTCAAAGCCCACTTTCTACCATTGTGCCCATGATCTAGGGGGACTGTTCCTGAAACTAATGATTGTAAGTAGCTCTGGATAAGGGTCTCTGTAAAATGTCAGTCTAATTTATATACAGGTCCTGTGTGTCAGTATGTGTGTACATACATGTCCAGTGCATCACAAAGAAAAAACAGGCCACTAATTCATAGAATTGATATGTCTACTTACCTGACCAAGGCCATTGGTTATGCACACAATTATGCCAATAAGACCAAAGATGATCTGCAACAGAAGGCAAAGTAAAAAGTTAGAGGCTACTAGTTTATCAAAACAGCCATTCAAGAATAAATGTTATTAAATGGTTTTTTTTAAATGATTTTACACATTGTAAGTAGACTCTTACATACTTGCTAAGAAGAGCTCGGAACCTAAGAGAACACGAGAGAGCCGGTAAGCCACGCAGTTGTTCTAAGAATGCTCCTAGAGGAGTTAGAGTTGAACTCGCGTTCACCAAATGAACCAGCTGTTGGTTGGTCGGCTCTGTCTGACCATTAGTCTGTGGGTGGTGGCCAGAGGACAGACTGGTGGTGGAATTGATCAGATGGCAGAGGGCCTTCCAGAAATTCTCAGTGAACTGGGACCCTCTGACTGAGATGATGTCCAAGGCGAACCCATGCAAGCGGACTACATGCTCGATGATAACCCCCACCAGAGAGGAGCCACAATGATGTCAGCAGACAGGACAGGCGCGGAGATGTTCGGAGATGTTAAACTGAAACTGTTCGAAGAACCGCGCCTGCCCGGGGTTAAAGATCCCAGCTTGACAGATGGTGATGAGGTTCTGGTGGTCCGTCCAGACGGTGAATGGGATGCTGCCGCCCTGGAGCCAGTGACGCCATTCCTCCAGGGCCCACTGCGTGGGATTGGGTGTTGTTTCCTGTCTGGACTTTGCTGTGAGAGGACAGCCCCTATGGCCACTTTAGAGGCGTCCACCTCAAGAACTAATGGTTTATCCTGATTGGGATGATTGAGAACTGGAGCCATGGTGAACAGATGACAGAGCTGACGGAAGGTGGAAACATCTTCTGAGGTGAGGTGAAAAGGTCCGGTCTTGGGCTTGGTGAGAGCACTAAGAGGAGCCGCAACCAAACTGAAGCCCTGGATAAATCGGCGGTAGAAGTTGGCGAACCCCAGAAAACGTTGCAGCTGTTTCAGCGATGTGGGTAAGGGCCACGATCGCACAGCCTCCAGCTTCTGGGGATCTAAGGCCACCCCCTGGGAGGAGACAACAAAACCGAGAAAGGGGGTGGAGTGCTGGTGCAAAGCACATTTCTCCAAATTGCAGAACAGTTGGTGGGCCAGCAACCTCTTTAACACTGCTCTGACATGCTGGGTGTGCTCCTCTAAATTGTTGGAATAAATCAGGATGTCGTCCAGGTATGCAAAGCACCACCCATCCAGCATATCACAGAGGACGTCCCAGATGAATTGTTGGAACACAGATGGGCTGTTACACAAGCCCTCTCTGATGTGGATGAGATTGTAGGCACTTCGAAGATCTAGCTTAGCAAATATCTGGGCACCAGAGAGAGAGTCCAGGGTGGTGTTAATGAGTGGAAGAGTAGAGGCAAGTAGAGGCGACCGTGGGGTGGTACCGTGCCTGGCAGGAGGTCAATGGCCAAGTCATAAGGGTGATGAGGTGGTAGTTTGGTGGCCTCCTTCTTGCTGGACACACCTGCCAGATCACGATATAGGGACATCGGAGGCCTCAGACTCCCCTGAGCACATCTCAGCCATCGCCGGAAGGCAGAGTTCACTGCAGGTCGGTCCCCATTGAAGGATGCATTGACGGGTCCAGGAGATGATGGGGTCGTATCGAATCAACCAGGGGTGCTCAAGGAGGAGAGGAGGAGAGACGAGATTGGTGAGGAAGAATTGAATCTTTTCAGAGTGGTGATCAATGGGCATAGTGATGGGTAGACTGTGAAGGCGAATTGGGCTGTTGGATAGGGGACGACCGTCTACGCCTGTGGTTTTGACTGGCTGAGATAACACCTCAGTCTTGAGTCCGAACTGGGTTGCATAAGCATGATCGATGAAACTACCAACCGCCCCCGAATCTATGAAGGCGGAGGTTCCAATCTGTTCATGACCCAGTTGAAGACTCACCTTAACAACAAGCCGAGAAACAGTCAATGGGCAGGAGGTATGAGCCGACAGACGAAGTGAGTTCCCCCCCGCTTTTCACTTGGTTGAACCGTTTTGCGGCCGGAGAGGACAGGCGGTCCTTCATGAAAACGTCTCTTCTTCTCCGCTGCCAAAAGGGAGGTGCGCCCTAACTGCATTGGTTCCCCCATGGTAATAATGCATGGTAATAATTTACCATTGAGCAATAGGTTTAGCCACCCATGTGTGGAAATTTAAGGCAACAAGTTGGGACAAGTTTGGATTTGTATTACATCCTCCTCTCAAAACTCACATACAAATATAGCGACACCTTTTAGTGTAAAATGTAACTGTGACTGAGACTGTCCTCCAATAACTTTCAAACACAGGGTTTAATTTTTGGTCTTTACTGAAAAGAGCATGTTGTTTGAATGTCATATAAATTTAACTTTCATTTATTGTAAAAGGGTTTTTTATGTCCCATACAATTAAACTGAGTAATATTAAACACACACACACACACACACACACACACACACACACACACACACACACACACACACACACACACACACA
>JBBJLR010075378.1:0-10853 GCA_037577145.1 Brachypetersius gabonensis
ACACACACACACACACACACACACACACACACACACACACACACACACACACACACACACACACACAAGCACACACACACATTCATAAAGGTCAGTTTACAACCCTGGATAAATCAGCACTGGTATGAGTTGTGATCTGCAAAGCATCTCACGTTGCGGTTGCAGCAAGTTCGCAGGGTTGTTGGGCCCATGCTTTCACCTGAGTGAGACACACTGAGCAGCATGTGTCAAACAGCGGAAACGCTGAACGAGCCATCCAACCAAGAGGGTGAAAGCTTAAAGCACAACACACACACACACGCAAGAAACTAACTATCATGCAGAGTCATACATAAGTAAACATCTCTAGCACTCACTGCGGCAATCATTAGTGAGTTCTTCCTGATCTGATTCTGCTGTGGAAAACCAGAAAAACAAGTTATAACTTCACATGAGTGTGTCAGCCTGCACGGAAACTATCTGCTCAGATGGAAATGAACCTTAATTGTCATGGCAACCCCACCTCTAACCAGCCTGGGAAAAGTGAGCAGCAAGGGAGATGCTGAAGACGTTGATGGCTCAATTAACAGCTGCCTCCACACAGCCGCCATCAATTAGGCGCATCGGTGAGCTAACAGGTGCTAAGATGGAGGGATTCATTTGTGCAGTTCAATAGATAACTCAGCAATACACAGTACACACAAACGCCACACGTCATAGCACACTCAGACATGCTAATTCTGGGCCAACATGTGCCAAACATCTCAGAGGAAAAGGACTGATCGTAATGGTTCAGGGATTATGATCAGAAAGCCAAAAAAACATGCTTTTAACTGAGATGATTGTTGTACCAGTCAAAAGCTTACTCATAGGTTTCCTTATTGTCATTTATTTATTTTACCATTTTAGACACATGTTTAAAAAACACTGTTTAAAAAAATCTAATGAGCTTCAATTTTAGGTTCTTTTACACATTTTTGGTTTGATGCAGCTTCACACACTCTCTGCATTCTCTTAAGCAGTTTTAGAAGAAGCCACTTAACAAGACCATTGGAAGACACATGTTTGCAGACCCGGCGCCAGGATGAAGCAGCTTATGAGGCAGTTAAAAATGGTGAGGGTCAAAAAAAATAGTAAATTAGTAGGTTGTCATCTTGCTAATAGTATTTATGTGTTTTTTCATTATCCAGGGGGCTTACAGAGGCATTACGACAAGCTAGACCTGTACAGCTCCCTCCCTACATTACCTCTCCATGTATTTGTCACAAATGAACAGTTCATCAACAAAAATTGTGAAAATTGAACTATATAGCTAGCGAACTAGCTTGAGTGTTAATGTTTAACATTTTCATCATGTACAGTATGCTATAAAGTTCAAACATAATTTTAAAAATGTTGACAAAAGAAACCCCAACAAACAGCGCTGTCCATGGTTCTGAAGTAACAGCGCTATCAGTTTGTACAGCGGTTATAAATTAGTTTATTTTTGTGTCATGTTTTTGAAACATTTTCAAAGATTTGGAAATATGGATTATATTTTGATTATATTCTGCAATACTTTCTACTTAAAGTAAAAAGAATTTCATTCAATTAATGTCGTTATATTATCAACATCATCTGAATGAAAAGTAGAATCTTTAAAATTATAAGATGAATGTCTGAACTTTTAGTAATTGACATCTCCCTGTTTTTTCATGGGAGAATTAAAGTTAAATCATGGCTGCAAGTTTATTAGATCAGATCCATCAGAACATAGATATACAGCTAAAGGAAATCTGACCTTGTGCAAAGGCTTTAACATGGTCATGGTCAGAAATTTGCTAACATTTTGAACAATAAACTTGTAAACATGCAGAATCTCAAATATATCTTAATTTTACTTTGTTTAACTACTCCTTGTCAATTTTTTGAAAACTCTAAAAACTTTTTGTATTAATTTTCATTTGTATTTAGTCAAAAGCATTTCAATCAAAAATGTTTTATCATTAAAAATTTTAAACCATTAAACCTGCTGTTTTCAAACTTTTGACTGGTAGTGGATGTTAGCCCTGACCTATATGAACTGCAGAGGAAAAGGATCAACTATATTTTTGTGAATATCTTTGATTATTGATTATCCTTTTGCATCCTTTGCTCAGTTTTGGATCCTTAAAACATTGATCACATGCTGCAAAAATAATTGACTACTAATTCAAAAAGTCAACACATTAATGAGTGGACAAACTGAAAACAAGCATTTAAATTCCCATTACTCTTTTCTATATAAAACATAATCATCCACACTCTTAAAAAAGGGTACCAAATCAGACTCTTTGGAGTGACTTTATAGAAGAAACACTTTTGCCTCCCTAAAGATCCTTTAAAGAACTACTAAATAAAGTATGAGAATGTGAAGAACACTTTCAAAGTTTCAAGAACATGCATGTAATGTAAAGGTTCTTAAAAACAACAGTCCCACTTAAATACTTGGATAGTTAAATATGTTTAACTGATGTTAATATATGCACATGTATATAAGCTTAAACACTGTAATCCAGATGTAACAGTGAATACATCACCAGTAGTAACATTACTGTGTGTATTTTTAAAGGAAAATAGTCAGTGATACACCTATAGTAACGCTATCCATACCTACAAAGTTAGAGACGAAGTGGGACCACATAGGCTTTATTTTTAAGAGTGTGCTAATGCGTGTTTCCCTGAAAACCTTTGAGGAATATTATGGTCACAGTGCAACGGCAATGAGCAAGCACTCAGCCACATGCTGCTGTGGCAGAGCACATCGGTCACGAGTCTGCCCTCTCCAAACTCGATTAGCCTAAAGAGTCTCATACCACAATATACAGACCCAGCAGCCTCATCTATCATCATTTCACCCACAGTCATCAATCGCTCTTTTTATTTCTGCAAAGCACAGAGAGCGCAGGCCAGCAGTGCGGCATAAAGGTACATTAGATTAACCCAGTTACACCCAGTCAGGCAAGCAGACTTACAGTCAAGTCATCTGAAGCATGAAACAGTGATCTCAGGCATCTAAGATGTGAGGCTTGAAAATTTGTATAGTAAGTTTGTGATTCTCACAGGGAAGGTCAGTTTCAAAGATTTGAAACCACTCAGCTTAGTTAATTTACAAATTAACAATTCATCACTGAAGCCGCATTGGAAAGCAATGGAACAATCTCTTTATTCATGACTCAGAATCGTTTGCTACTGTCACTTATCTCTAGATACAGCATGTCTAGCACATTGCTGCTGTTTACAATGGGTATAGAAAAGAATCACCCCTTCAGAATATTAACATTTTGTGTCTAAATGAAGACATACGAAAACTATTTTTCCAGTTGTATTTACTCAATATAACTTATAACAGCCAAGTGAAAGCTAATAACAACAATAATAATAACAGAATCACTGAGATGGCCTTGAGTCTGATGGGACACTTCTCTTCCAACTTTACACATCTAGGCTGTGCAATACTTACCCACTCTCCTTTACAGTTTAAGCTCAGTCAGATTAAATGAGACTGTGCTTAGACTGCTATCTTTAGGCCATTCCATGGAGATTTCTTTCTTATAACCTTCCCATTCAAGCACATTTATGGAGTAGTAGTAGATGATATTGCCGCATGCACACAATGACCATGCTTATTCCTGTAACTGCTTTAAAGTTGCCACAGTCTTTTTGGTAGCCTCTCTGATCAGTGTCGTTACACTCCCATCTAGTTTTGGAGGGACAGCCTGATCTGGGGAAGGTCCAAATAGTACTTCTTAATTATAGACTTTACTGTGCTACTATTTACTTTATAATTATAGACTAATGTGCTAGTCTTTAACATTTTTTTTATATAAAAATGTCTCTTGCCTGGACACAACATTATTCCTGAGATCTTTTAATAGTGACTTGCAACCTGCTTTCAGTTGCCTTCTAAATCACTGAAAAGCTCCAAAAATTGTTTTTCTGAACTGTTTCTATAATGTCTTTCACTTGGACGTAGCAGGTTGCATTGAGAATGCACAGTTGCAAGAATTGTTTTGGTGTGCATATTCATTTAAGCCTGAAAAGCAACAAAATGTGAATATTTTCTTTACACACTATATGCTGAACCAGTATCTGTTCCTGTCAGTCAAGTCACAGAAAAGTTTATCATTGCTCCTACTCTGAAAAGCGGTGAAAATACAGGCCCTGAAGTGAAAGAAACATGCCTTCAACTATCACCATAGCATAATATTTAACTCCTATCCAGTGAAAAGCTGGCATTATTAGACTGATGCAGTACATTTACAGCATTTAGCTTACGTAGTAAAACTACACACTACATCGTATCAAGATTAGGTATGGGCAGTGCTGCCAAATGCCTGAGGTGCCAAAGACTAAGCTGATGGCTTTTAAACCTCTAAATCTGATAAAGATCAAAATAGCAGAACCAGCCAAGACAGGACTAGCACTTTATCAAACCTGGCAGAGCCAGCATACCAGATGATCCTTCAAAACACCAGTTTAGTAATCCATCTCAATATTTCTTGCCCAGCATTTCTTTTAATGTTCTAAAGCATGCTAGGCTATGGACTGCATGCTATAAAGTAAATCTGCCACTTCTCTCAAAAAACCCTACAAATTCACCCACCTTGACCGACCAATGAACTATAGTTGGAACCAAGACTTGGAACAGGTCAGAGTGAAATAAAAAGAAATGAAGGCAATGACTTGAGAAACCAGTCCTCACCTGCGTGACCTTCTCTGTGACATTGTGTGTGCGGTCGATGAGCTTGCAGGGAGCAATGATATCCATCTCTCCAGGTGGCAAAGCAATGAGGGGATCTGGTTTAAAGTCCACAAAGTTGAGGGTGATCTGGGGGATCTTGCTAATGGTGCGGTAGCGCATGAGGTCAGAGTCAGAGGTAGAGTTCAGGATGCTGGATTTGTTGTTCACAGCACCTAGAAAAAAGAATGGTATGGTCAGAGAGTTGATCAGACCTTTAGCAGACCTTAGCTGGGTCCTGCTCATTATTAAAGCTGATTTGGCACCTTAGTCATTCACCTAACCCATTCAGCATCTTCCACATTCAGTACCATCCTTGTCCTTGTGTCATTCAGTCCCTGCCTTATTCAGTATCTGCCTCATTTAGTACCACCCTATGTAATACATACTTTGTGTGAATAGTTAAAGAAATGTGTGAATATGAAATGCAGTTCTCACATAAATATGCACTAGAATATCCTAGAACTAGTATTAAGCTTGAATGTTGCAATGACCGTAGAATGTTGCAATATTTATACGTATGTGCATGTGTGTGTGTGTGTGTGTGTGTGTGTGTGTGTGTATAAACTAGAAAAGTTATCAAGAGGTTGATTCAGTTTGAAATATTTGAAATGGCTGTTGTACCAAGTGAGACTGCAGAAATATAATTAGTTCATGCATAGCCAAATTGTTTGCTTCTACTTATCTCGCTTGCTCACCTGTGCTGCTGCAGGAGGGTCTGCTGCGATGTTTGCGGTCCCACTCGGGCCTCATGGCCTCAATGTCATCTACAGACGATGCCCGGCGCATGCTGTGAAAGCTCTCACGTGAGCGGCTGTGCGTCAGACTGCAATTGGAGGCTGAGGCATCTGGATTGAGCCTCTGGGGTCGGGGCGAGGACTGGCCCAGGGGAAGTGTAGAGGGATGTGGAGGGGCTGGGGGAGGCGGCATAGGTTCACTGACCAGCAGGGTGCGGTGGTCCTCAGGCCACAGTGAGGATGATGGGGTGTCAGTGGTGGCAGAACGGACATGCTCATGCTCAGGGAGGGACAGGAGCTCAGCCAGGGCCAGAGACTCATGACTGCTGCCCGTCCTGGAGCTGGCAGTTCCAGGAATGACCACGCCCCCGTGACCCGCCTCAGCATCTTCCTTCAGAGATGACCTGCTTTTACTGTGGGACTGCAGGAGAGGCAGACGCAGACGAATACGCTGCGCTCGATCTGAGAGAGATACAGGAAAACATACATTATTTCAGCCAACAAACTTCTCCAATCATTTGTAATAACAAACAGTTAATAGACAGCTGAAAGTAAGTAAGCAAAGTGCATAAGGTTATTAACTTGTTATTTCAAAATATAATTAATAAGGCAATGATAATTTAGCATTCATTTGTAATATTATGTGGTAGAAAGAGGAGGAAAGCAATACATGTGGCGCGCCAGGGGAGTGGCAGCCGGTGGTTGAGCTCCTGGCTGGGATCGTGCAATTTGTCATCATTCATGACTTCGAAGTTGAGGATGAACATAATCACCACGCCATCCTCATTCTTGACTGGTACCACGTCAACCAGGCACAGGAAGCACACACCTGAGAGAGAGAGAGAGAGAGAGAGAGAGAGAGAGAGAGGGTGAAAGGGAGGGAGAGAGAGTTAACCACCTAATCACAAACAGTTCAGACAACTGCAATGCAAAATCATTGGTTAATTCACAAACCACCTTCAACACTGTAAAAGACTATGAGAACTAACACGTCGAAGTAAGGATGCAAGCCTAGACATTTCTTGTGTTTTTATCATGTTCCTCATTCACAGCACTGGCACACAGTCATCCTCTTTACACATCTTTACACTCACACACGCACACGCACACAAACATGCACGCGCACGCACAGACAAACACACATACACTTTTATCTGGTTTCCGGGCAATTTAATAATTTGTTTTGCATCAGAACGATTAAGAAATTCGAAAATATGTTGTCTCATTATAGGCAACAGAACGAATTTCTCATTTCACAAATTTCTCATTTCACAAAATTCCTACGATACAAACTTATGGTTAACATCAATACAATTATACAGACTAAACAAAAGAAATGGGAGGTGATATTATATTTGTCTAAAATGCTGCCTTGCTCCAAGTCCTGATTGGTTGCCTAATTGTTCCTAGTTATTTATATATTTTTAGCATTGTTCTAGTTTTGCATTTTTCCTAGTTTTCGTGATTCTTGGAAGAGAAAGTTACACACATGCAGACTGCTCACAGTCTGTATTGATGAAGTCTATTTAGAGATCTTTATCCAACTCAGCTCTAAAAGCATAGTAGTAAAATGTACAATGAAACCTCATCCCTGCCACCAACCGCAACACCCCTTTCTATTCTATCCATTCCATTTCAGACAACAGTTTAAACAGAAAATATGACATTCACAACAAATTTCCAGGATAATCGGCAATCAGAAATTCTTTAGTACACAGAAAATCTATTAACCTAAAATGTTACACATTAATGTTTTTCCTGGTTTTTACATTAAAAAAACATTCAAACCATAATTCCACTAATCACAAACTAAAAGACCATTAACAAAAACATTTACAAGAACACAAAATATACCAGTACAAATCTGTCCACATGCACTGTCTCTTTTAGTAAACATAGTATGGTAGTCTACATTACATTAAAGAGTGCTTTAATCTGAGATACAAATAATACGTTCATAAAACACACAGATACAGTGTTCATCTTACCTTTAGTGGAGAGAAATGAGAACGAATTATGTCTGATAGTACACAATTTCACAAAACACTGACAGAATGACCATTCTTATCAATGGACAGAAAAAGAGAGGGAGAGAGAGAGAGAGAGAGAGAGAGAGAGAGAGAGAGAGAGAGAGAGAGAGAGAGAGAGAGAGAGAGAGAGAGATGACAGGAGATTGGCCCACTATATAATCCCAGCTGTGGCAGAACTAGGGGGAACAAGGCAGGGATTACAGGTCCCCTAACACCATCTGGCTGTATGTGTGTGTGTGTGTGTGTGTGTGTGTGTGTGTGTGTGTGTGTGTGTCTGTGTGTGTGTGTGTAGCATGCATGTTCCATATAAAGAATGAAGCAGACTGCATATAATTACATGCAAAAGACTTAATCATATATGAGTTATAAACAACTGATTTTAATCCTGCATAGTTTCGAATATTCTGCCTGTGGTTCATTATTAACTTCAAACTGTGAATAGAATCAAAAATAGATACGATCTTAAATTAATGGGTTTATAAAAAATCAGGCAGCAAAGTTGAAAAGTAGAATACTGTATTACAGTTTCAAATAGAGTCTTACATTTACAATTTCTGGCATTCTAGTGCATTTTAAGCACTGCAGAATTATCATACATTGTGACATACTGGGGAAAACATCCTTAAAGAAAAAAATATTTGCCCAAACAAGTTTGCAAGAGGAATGGAGATAAGGTTTTGTTTTAGTGCACAATATTGCAATTCACAGGTGGATTAATGTGGTAGGGATCATGATAATAACCTTTCTCTTTTACTTTCAGTGTGGTGAGTAGATTGTGGGTACTAATACCACATAATACCATGCTTTTCATTAAGCCTCTTAAGGGCATGTTCACAAGGGCTTCTTTTTTGACAAGAAAAAGTTAGCAACGGTGCTTTTTTAGAAAAAAAAAAAGGCAGCGGTCACAAATAGCAGCCGAGCACGTCTTTTGTTGCTATTACAACAGCTGCAACAGTAGCCTAGTGCTGTGTGATGCAAAAATGTCGAGAAAGAGAACGTTGGCTCTTGCACTGACTGTTGAAGTTACCGGGGAGGAGAATGTGGGTGCACAACATTCAGGGTGCACAACATACGGGGAAGGAAACTGTATAGTGCTTACAACAATTTAGTCCAAGAGCTCCGGTTGAATGATGCACGGTTTGTCAGTTTGACAAAAAGTGACAAAAGTCTGTTTGAAGACCTGCTACAAATTATTGCAACATCGATTGCAAAAATGCATATAAAATTCAAACTGCCAGTGTCTGTTTTACATTATAACTCTATGGAGCAAACGTTTTTTCAAAAAAGTCCTGAGCGTCCTGCTTTAACGCACCTGCCAAACCTGGTTATTGACACTGGAGATCAATCAGGTGTCTTCCAGCAGGGAAATCACTAGACTGTGCTTGACAGTGGCCCTCCAGGACCACAGCTGAACATCTCTTGCTTAAATCATTTAAGTAGCTTCACGGATGGTGTGTATTATGTCTTCCAGCACAACTGATATCTAACAGCACTCTATAACCTTTACGCTCTATGAACTTACAATTGTATTCCATAGAGGAGCCTGTTTTGGTGTCAACCCTTTCAGAGATGGCAAACAATCAAAGGATCAAAGGATCAAGGGATCAAATGCTTTTTTACTTCTTTTCTAACATCACATAAATTCCCATCTCTACTTTCCGTGTCCCGTGACAACGTTTTTGCACCTAACAGCCCATCTCATCCCTGTTCTTCAGTCCTACCTCTGACCATTAATGGAGTGTGTGACCTTCTAGCTTCTAACTCCTGACCTAATTCATTATTATTCCGCTTTAAGCCTAAACACATGTCTGTTAGAGCTCATGTCTATGGGAAGCCATATTGGGAAAAATGCATCATCACTTTTGATATGGAAGCGAGGAGGTTATAATGTCCATTCAACTGACATTTTTTTATTTGGTTGGTGTTGTGTATGCAAGTATTTTATATAAGTACGTTTTATTGTATTTTGTTTTTCTTTTATGTGACTGTCGGTCTGTAACTGTGTTGCTGCCAGGTCTGTGTTGCTGAAAGGTCTCCCTTGCAAAAGAGATCTGTGATCTCAATGGGACAAACAAATAAATATTGTTTATTGTAAAATAAATAAATATTCATGAATGTGCTCCTCCTAAATGTACATGCGCTCCTCATACATAACATAGTTAATTATCTGTGTGTGTAACAATTGTGTTTAGATAATAATATTAATTGTGCCACAGGTTATTATTGGTGGAGTGTATGTTACAACATCAGAAGAATCAGACCCTTTCTCACCACTAAAGCTATGCAGTTACTCATTCAGTCTCTGGTCATCTCTAAACTGGACTACTGCAACTCTCTACTGGCTGGACTTCCACTGATTCAGAATGCAGTTGTGAGGTTCATCTTCAATATCCCTAAATTCTCACACACTATGCCTCTACTACAGAACCTTCAAAGGCTCTCTGGGTCCGCTTGCATTAAGTTCAAATCCATAACACCTGTCTTTAAAGCCAAGAATGGACATGCACCTCCTTACTTAGCAGCACTGATCAAGCAGCATGTCACTCATCCTCTCAGGGTTTCAAGCACAGCTCGTCTGCACAACCTCTGTTGCTCAAAAGAAGAGGAAGACATGCATCAAGACTCTTTTCAGTCTTGGCCCTCCAGTGGTGGAATGAACTCATTCTTGCATTCAGATATGCAGAGTCCCTCGCTCTCTTCAAGTGTCATCTGAAAACCCACCTTTTCAAAGAGCACCTTGGTGACTAACCGGTCCTCTTGTTAATCTCTTATACATCTTTTTCTTTATGTTTAAAAAACCCTGGGCACTAACTCTTTTTGCTTGTGTATTAACCTCTTTTTCTCTGATAGGGTTACTTCGCTGGCAGTAACTCGGTAAAAAGCGGGTGTTTTTTTTTAATAGCTTTGCAGGTATGAAGAACAGATGCAGACTACTTAAGCACTGACGTACATCGCTCTGGATAAGAGCATCTGCTAAATGCCATAAACGTATTAGTTTTAATAAAAACACTGGAGAGTTAGAAGCTGATTAGTGTGCACATTCTAAATGTTCTAAAACAACGAGTTGAAAGAAAGATGTGGTCATTCGTAGACAGCACATCATGAGGAGCTATCAATAGAAAAACTGCTAATTCAAGTCAATCAATCAATCAATCAATCAATCAATCAATCAATCAGCCTTTATTTGTCACGTACACATTACATGCAGTGAAATTAGACCCCTCTGACCATACATACACAAACTTCACACTTTAGGGGGACAGGTCAGACGAGAGGTAGAAAGGGAAAAAAAAGAAATAGAGTAGAATAGAGTATTCAGGTACGCAAAATTTCAACATTTAGTTTTTT
>JBBJLR010075409.1:0-10853 GCA_037577145.1 Brachypetersius gabonensis
CACACACACACACACACACACACACACACACACACACACACACACACACACACACACACACACATTTATATATATATCATAATTACACACACACACACACACAATATATATATATATATATATTGTCACAGAGGCAATACAATACTCTCAATATTTGGCGCATGATGTTTTATAATTCTTTACATTTTACAGTAAAATATTACACTAAGTATTAATCTTCACCCATATGCTATTAAAAACACACAATTCAGTTAATCTCATTTAAACCTTCCCTTTTAACTGTTTTAACTAATTTATGCCGTGACACAAGAGAAGAGCTTGAAGGTCTTGCACCATCTTGTGGACTTCAGAAGCACTGTTATCAGAGTCTGTGTATTTCGAAAATGTCATTATTGATCCTTGGTGCCACTGTATCAATACAATACTGTGCAAAAAATAAATTTTTCATTCAAATATCTCACTTTAAAAACAGAAGTGCTAGTGTAGGTCTGCTGTATACTGAATATCCCCTGCAGTACAGCTTTCAGTATATTAACATGTACTGGTGATTCAGTACTGAGACCATAATGGTTATGATCAGTGATGGTTAAGGATCAAGGATGGTTGGTGTATTTTGGCCAAAATAATCGTATCAAAACTGTGATTGTTCGTAATGTGAGCAGCACTCAGTGAAACACACTGTTGAAGGGTTGCAGGTTTAATTGACACTTTAGAGACCGCTGCCTTCTGCCATATCAACATGTGGTAACGATCGTTTAAACCTGCACTTTCTTGCACTTTCCTGGACTTTTCTGGACTTATCTGGACACTTGAACGTTCTGAATCTTTTCTGGCCTGTTTTCCTGTTTTTGAAGGGTTTCTTCCGGCGCACAATCCAGAAGAACCTAAACCCGACGTATGCGTGTAAGTACGAGGGACAATGTGTCATCGACAAAGTCACTCGGAACCAGTGTCAGGAATGCCGTTTCAAGAAGTGCATTGCCGTTGGCATGGCGACCGACTGTGAGTGTTCCGTATCTGAAATGTATCTTACAAAATGGCATTATAACGCCCTTCTGTCATAATGCACCTTCCTGTATAATGCATTATGTATCATGTTTAATGTATAATGTTTAATGTTTAAAGTATGATATTTAATGCCCCTACTGTAATCACACACTGATTCTGATGTCTGCGGAGCACAACTCCTAAGCGTCCTGAGATCATAACATTTCATGTCGGGCGAGGTGTGGGGGTTTGGAGCTGTGTGTGATGTGATTGTAGTGATTGACAGAAAGTCAGAGTGTCTCTCTGTCCATCACTGGGAGCAACTCCGGACAGCTCTGATATTAAATAGCTTTATTGACCAACACATACGATTCTACTGTTGAAGCTGTGCAGGACTTCACTTTTCTCTAACAGCCACACATCATTCAAAAGTTTGGAATCACTTTTTTGGTTCAGTTGTAAAAGAAACATTAACTTCTGAAAGTTCTTAAGTCAGTCTTCGACAGTTTAGTATTTTACCAGGCACTCTAGAGAATAACATTAACCTTAGTCTCAGCTTTCTCCATGATGATGGAATCATCTACAGCCAAGGTCCCCAACCACCTGGCCATGAGTCATTCGGTACCGGTCCGCACATACAGATATTTTATTGATTATCAGAGTCTGAAAGATCTTTTATTTTGAAATAAATGCTCAAAACATATTGTTTTACATAAAACTGGTCCGTGGCACAAAAATGGTCAGGGGCTGCTGGTGTAGAGACTTCTGCCCTCTGCACACTTCTAATGAACTGCAGCTTCCTTATGGAAGAGTATTTTGAAGCTGTAGAGCTTCATCTGAAATCCAGATGTGTGGAGCTGGTTGTATGATTTTGTGGACCAAACTTTTGAACTTTGGTTGCTGGATTTGAAGCGGCCTCACTGTGCCTGCCTGCACCTGCCTCACCTCTGGCCCTGTCACTCAGTCCTCTGGACCCTTTCTCACTTCTGCAGTGGTGCTGGATGACAGTAAGCGGCTGGCAAAGCGGAAGCTGATAGAGGAGAACCGCGAGCGGCGGCGGCGCGAGGAGCTGCAGAAGACGGTGTGGGAGCGGCCTGAGCCCTCGCAGGAGGAGTGGGAGCTGATTCGGATCGTCACTGAGGCCCACATGGCCACCAACGCCCAGGGCAACCACTGGAAACAAAAACGCAAATTCCTGGTGAGACGCCTCCTCCCTGAAGTCCGCTCCACGCTTCTTTTTCTGATTTGTTTTTTGGTTTTTTTGGATTGTTCGTTTTGGCTTTTTTTTTCATTTCATTTTATGTTTATACGTGTTCTTTGTTTGGTGTTTTTTTTTTGTTGTTTGTTAATTCCTCGCCACATTTTGAAACCACCACCCAATCCCCTCCTCCCCGTCCTGTGGTCCCACTGTGGTTCCCTGTGTTAATATGTCCATGTTTTTGTATCTTGTAGAGTTGGGGGACAGTTAGCTGGACGCTGGAGACTCTGTGTTCCAGAAAGGCAGCCGCACTAACATTAATGGAACATCTTTTACAGTTTTATCCCTCCTTTCCTTCCTCAAACTCCAGCTTTGCAAACCAAACCAGTCTACTAAAATGTTTTTCCATTCTGTTCTGTTCTGTTCTGTTCTGTTCTTTCTTTTTCTGTAATTTTGTGTTTGTTCTCGCCCTCATGTTTTCAGTCTCTAACCAATTGCTTTTTCCATGTTTCTTCTAAATCTGCCCGTCCTCTGCAGACTGAATGTCTGTCTCAGGACTGTGACTCTGTTGTGGGTTTCCATGCCAATTCCACTAATAAATCTGTCAAAATTCTAGTTGGATGTTTGTGTTACTAGTGACAGTGAGAAACACTGTCTGTAGTCCAGATTACCCTCATTCGGCAATCGAGCGTCTAGTTGATTCACCGCTCGTGTCCTAAACTCCCATGGAAACGCCACGCGAGCTCATAACCTCACTTTGTATCTGTCTGCACTGTCTCATCTGTCCTCAGTTTCAACTTGTTTTTTTTTAGTTGGCTTGACTCGGGTTCTTCATTGAAACTTCACGATCCCTGTTGATTGCCCAACAGGTCGAGGAAGCAATGCTACTTAATGAAATAACTTGTAATTTATTCTATACTTCTGACCAGAGTGCAGTGGGGGTGAAGGAAACCAAGGTAAGAACCAGTAGACCAAATCCATTTGAGTTTTATTTATTTATTTATTTATTTTATTTATTTTTAATCTACCCCAAAAGCGCTATCTGAAATTGCCAGCTGCTTACGTTCTGTCATTTTTTTTATTATTATTATTTAATTAATTTCCTTTTTTTGTGGATAGATTGACATGCTGAATGCTTGAAGCGTCTGTTTGCCGTGTTTGTGTAGCGCTCTGCTCGCTGTATCAGACTGAAGGTGTACACAGGAGAGGAAAGCTTAAGGGATAGCTGTACTCAGCACTTGCAGAAAAGCTCTAAACAACAAAAAACAGACACTAAAGCAAAAAAAAGCAAAAAAATCCCAAAACCAAAACCAAAAAAGGTCAGGCTGGGTTTAGCGCTGTAACTCAGCACCCCTGTCTTCCCTTTCTTCAGTCTGGTCTCTTCCACGCTTCATCTTTCACATCACTTTATTTCTGGTCAGAAGGGCAATAAGTGCTTTTTTGGATGTAAATAGAAGTCGATTTAAAAGACCTGCAGTCCATCAGTGAATAACCCTAGTCAATGACTCCAGCAGCAGAGAGAGATCTAAACCGAAAGGCTTTTCTGCTTCTTCTTCTCGATTCGTCCTTTAGTTTAAGTTTCCTTCTTCTCCTCCTTTTCCTCTCAATAACTGGGCACCATGGACTCACTCCACTCTGTTTTGGAATGTGTCTCCCTGTAACTCTGGCCTTTTTCATGCTTTTAGAGGGGAATGAGGATTTGCTGTGTCACCTTCGACTTGGTTAATGTCCACTAGCCTCCAGTCACGTCGTTGCTAAGCGTCCCGTCCCTCCTCTTCCTGTCGTTGCAGCCTGAAGACATCGGCCAGGGGCCGATCGTCAACGCGCCGGAGGGGAGCAAGGTGGACATAGAAGCCTTCAGTCAGTTTACAAAAATTATCACCCCCGCCATCACACGAGTGGTGGACTTCGCCAAAAAGCTGCCTATGTTCTGTGAGGTAAGATCCTCAGTGGAGACTGTGATGACGAATGTGACCATGAAAGTAGTTTAGAATTCGGTTGATGTTAATGAAACGAGTCAAACGACATCAAATGTAACGTTAAACGTACAAAAGTAGACTGTCCCCTGTAGTTAGGGAATGAAAGTCGCTTTGGATAAAAGCGTCTGCTAAATGCTGTAAATGTAAATGCTCATGGCTGAATGCAGTCAAACCCTCACAGCAATGTTCAGAAAGACTTCACAGAAGAGCAGAGGTTGTTACTGTGGGGGTTTGGGGGCAAACTCACATTTATACTCTCCATTTAATAAGCAGGTGGATAAACAGGTGTCTACAAATGTATCATATATATTTAAATGTCGGGCAACTAATCATGATTAATCACATTGTTATATGCAAAATTCAATAATGCATTCAGAAGTAGTGTAGTGTGTACTCTGTACTCTTTTATCTGGTTTATGATAGAAAAACAAGTTCCTCTCAGAGTCCAGAGCATTATAGCAGCTGTAAAGGGAACAACTCCATATGAAAGTCTCTGGATCTGAAAACAGTCATTAAAATCATGTTGGTGTAATGGTCGGGCGTCCCAATACATTTGGACAAAAGTAATGTGACTGAGACATAGAGTTTCGTGCACACATGAGCACAAAATCAAGAAAGCAACAAATTTTCAAAATAAAATCTGCATTAGCACGCAATAAAATAATTGTTGGCGTTAAGTAAATAATGCGTTATTGTGCTTAGCCCTAATATATATATATATATATGTGTGTGTGTGTGTGTGTGTGTGTGTGTGTGTGTGTGTGTATACAGTATATATACACTGAATAAAGTAAATGGTAATTATGAGTCTTTTTGAAAGAAAACAGTCACCAATCCTCCTCTTGTTCATGTACCCTCCTGCAGGTTTTATGAGTAATTTTGGGTAAATTCCTGATGCTGCTAATTAATACACACTTTATTAGCTGCTCGAGAGATGGAGTACTGAAGTTTAAGCTGAGAGTGTACATTAATGTAAGTAGGATATATGACCTCTGACATAGAAATAAACAGGATAAGTTTTGATTGCCCACTTTTATACAGGACTTCCTGAATAATTCAAAAGGTGCAAAGTGGTTTAGAGTGAAAGAATACATTAGTGTATACTGCTGTGTAGTGTGTTATTGTATAGTAATAGTACAGTGTATTACAGAGCCAGCACTGATATCTTTAAAGCAGAGGTAATGAAGGCCAGAACCTCCTCAGGACTGTTGTAGGACAGTGTCTCAGGCGCTTCCGTGTGGTCTGAAGGCCTGCCTCTGTCTCCAGCTGCCTTGTGAGGATCAGATCATCCTGCTAAAGGGCTGCTGTATGGAGATAATGTCCCTCCGCGCCGCTGTGCGCTACGACCCGGAGAGCGAGACGCTCACGCTGAACGGAGAGATGGCGGTGACGCGGGGGCAGCTGAAGAACGGGGGCCTGGGCGTAGTCTCAGACGCCATCTTCGACCTGGGCGTGTCTCTCTCTTCCTTCAACCTGGACGACTCAGAAGTGGCACTTCTGCAGGCGGTTATTCTGCTCTCCTCTGGTGAGTGAGCCACCGAGACGCCCTCTCTTCAGTGCGCCTGGACCATCGGAGCAACACACAACACACTCAGATCAACACTGAGAGGAAAAGGGGGGGATTCATTATAATTCTCTCTCTCTCTCTCTCTCTCTCTCTCTCTCTCTCTCTCTCTCTCTCTCTCGCCAATCTGAGAACGTTATGTAGTGTCTTGTCTTCGTATTTTAGTGTATTGTCCCCAATTATCAACAGTTATCTCAGTTTATTTAGTATTAGTAAGCTGTGCCCTGTCTTAACATGTGGATAGAGAGAGTTATTTCAACCTTTCTTTTGTGTACAAGTCTTTGTTTTGGCTCACCGCTCACTGCTAATGCTAATAGCTGCTGCCATTTGTAGCATCTGTGGCCGCTGCAGATAAGAATCTTACCTGTGGAGCTACTCAGTGATTCTCTTGTTTTTCATTTTGTCCTTCTTAAAGCCCTTTATTTTTATCACTAAAAAAAATAACAAAAGAGGTGGATACAGGTTTACGTTCCAAGAGAATCCGTGTATTTAAAAAAAACGCGTTGTGTTTTGGTAAAAAAAAAAAAAAAAGCCTAACATTTTTATAGAGTAAACCCTAAATATATAATGCTACATGCTGCAGCTTCTTCTTCTTCTACTACTCCTTTTTATGGCTGTTGACAACCTTTCAGTGTATTACTGCCACCGCTGGACTGGTGCGGGTAATAAAGTTTGGTTCTCAGAAAAATCCACGTCAGACTGAATCCGCGAATGCTGATCCGTGTAATACTGATTGGTTACTGTATTGTGCAAGGACTGAGTGAGTTTTGGTCCGTTATACTAGGCATACAGTTTGACCTGTTGGTCCTCTGTCCTCGGCAGATCGTCCGGGTCTCACGAGTGTGGAACGGATCGAGCACTGCCAGGAGGAGTTCCTGCTGGCCTTCGAACATTACATCAACTACCGCAAGCACAAGGTGGCACACTTCTGGCCCAAGCTGCTGATGAAGGTGACGGACCTGCGCATGATCGGGGCGTGCCACGCCAGCCGCTTCCTGCACATGAAGGTGGAGTGTCCCACCGAGCTCTTTCCCCCTCTCTTCCTGGAGGTGTTCGAAGACTGACAGGGCACCAGGCCGCGGTCAGGCCCCGCCCACTGAAACGCCTCCCTCCCTCCCTCCCTCACACTCACACACACACACACACACACACACACACACACACACACACACACGCATACCCCAGTGGCGCTTAACCACACCTGTTGCCCTCTGTGGACACGTTTAGTGAACTCTGTCCTGTCACTACTGAGTGTCAATTCATTCCATAGATGTAGAAGTAGCTCTTAGCCGAGTTTCTGGACGGACCATTCCTTTACGATGCGGGTACATGTGAATAATGGTTAAAATTTTTTTTGTTGTGTTATTTTTGGTTTGTTTTTTGTTTTATTTCTCTATCTCTCTTCCCTTTCTTTCACTCTTTCTCTCTCGGTTTTGTAAACTGGTCTCGTTCTCAGTTACTTGAGGCGTATTTTTGTTGTACAGTTATTTTCTGAGTGATTACATCCCTCTCCAGCCATCGTCCCTCGCTCGGTTGTATGATCTATGCATCGGCATCATGCAACAATCCCCCTGAAGGAGGAGTCGGATCAGTGCGGAGCTATTTAAAGATGGCACAAGCCTGGAAAGGAGACGAGCCTCTGTTCCTCGACGGTCGAAAAAGTCTACGGAGTCAAACCTCACATCGAGAAACGCATTCACTCTTATACAAGTTTACACAAGCAATCTCAAGCACTGTTCGCGTCGGAGCGCGGAAAGGCCGTAAAGTGACCTGCGTGACCTTTCCCTTCTCTTCTCCAGCCACAGAAATCACCTTCTCTGAGCAATGCCACTGTTTAGGTGCCAAAAAAGTGACGCCCCCGCCCGGCCAGGCTAGGAGCCGCATTTAGTTTTTTTGTTTGTTTGTTTGTTTGTTTTCCATTATACACCAATCCATCCTCAGAACGCCCATCTGTGACTGTCTTGCCGATCTCATAGGAACTCTTCAATATTTTACTGTGTCATATTTTGGTAAGATAGATAAAGGCAACGCTTTCGCTCGGACTTTGATGGTGCTACGAGTTTGCCTATTTATACCTCTGTCAGACCTGTCAGTCAACCTCAGAATCAGCCATTTGGGTGATATACACACACACACACACACACACACACACACTCACACCTCCACACATTCAGAAACGTATACACGGCACACAAGCGCATGCAGCGGTGAGTGGCGAGGTCCGAGGCAAGGCAGGAAGTGTCGGCCGCTCGGTTACGCGACCTCGAGGAGATGTCGAAGAGATTGTATTACTTTCTGTTTGTCTCTCCTGTTTGTTTGGTTTTGTTTGGGTTTTTTTTGGGGGGGGGGGGGGTAGGTGTTGTTTTATGTTTGTTTTTTTCTTCCTTGCGACATCCTCCTCTAACATTTTTGAACTGCGAAACATTTTTCGTCACATACCTCTAGAGATTCTATTCGATGACTGGTCGTTTTGTTGGTCTACAAAAAGCAACAACCACAACACTTTGCCTCAAGCTTGTGTTCTGTAAAAGTGATGCCTTTCGCAAGCAATAGATTTGCTCCTTGGTTCAACTTATTTAGAACTCTACTCACACACACACACACACACACACACACACACAAAGCACAGACTCAGAATAAATGCACAGACAATCAGCGTGCAGAGAGAAAGAGCAAGAGAAAGAGAGCGAGAGATAGAGAACTAGATGTGCGGGAGGGAAAGGAGGTCAGGACGAACCGGCCACCTCTCCGGACGCCCAAGTGAACGGCCGAGCTGCAGGAGGGAGAGTTTCCACTTTACTGAGTTACAGTGAAAAAGCAAAAAGGTGACTTCAACAATAACGAAACAAACACGCACTACAGAAATAAACGTATTTTACAATGTAACGGAGGAATGAAAAAAAGGTTGTATATTTTCAGACTGCAGATATTTTTTACAGATGTTGTTTGCATATAATGAACATTTTTGCCATTTTACAGTGAAATAAAACTTGTTTCTCCAGCTTCTGAAAAATTCACACAGGGTCATTCATGAACTCTTTCCAGTGTTTCTTCCCACCATTCCGAAAATGGTCCTTCAGCAAGAAAGACTACGATCAGGTTAACCACAAGAAAGCAATTCATACTGGACGAAGGCCCGAAGCCAATCCAGCTCTAGAGAAATCCGGGCCTGTCTTCCTTCCTTCAGCGGTTTGAAACGAAATTCAAGAGAAAATCTCAAAAGAATGCAATTTATTGTCTTTGTTTTATGTGTCTTATTGTCTAGTCAACAAATTTGATTTGACGCCACAGATCTGAGATGTACACAGTGAGCCTGAACTCTCGGGTCCACTGGCCGGTCCTAGAGATGGACAAAGGCACTTTGGGTTTAACTCCATTTTACCTTTAACTTCCATCCATCAGCTCACAGACTCCTAGTGCATCTCCCAAACCCCAGGCAGGTTACGTCCTCACATGGTGAATCGGTTCTTGAAAGGCTTTTTTTGTTGTTGTTTTTTTTTTTTTTTTAACCAAATTTTCCATGTTGCACAAGGCTGCTGTGAGACAGTGAAGCCTGGGATTAAACAGGATTAAGTATTTGGACCGTGCTGCAATTTGGGTACCCTGGAAGAAAAGAGAAGTTGCACTAAAGAACATAATCCTGAAACGGAATGATTGTGATGACGATTGTAAAATAACGGCGAGAGAATCGATGAGTACGGGGTTGGCAGTGGTGATGGTGGTGATGTTTGTATTTAATATGAACTGACTCTGAGAATAAAAGTGGTTTTGAGAAATGCCTCGAGAATGTGCTGTATTTCCTCATTATTCCAATCAAACTTCATCTAGAGATCCGGCGTCACCACATTTTTTATCGTTAGACTAGAGAAAGCTAAAATGAAATTTTTTACTTTTTAGGTGATGCTTACACACTTTTTAGTTTAAGAAAGAAATGTAAGACTTTGCAATATCGAGTGAATAAAAGTCATGAAAATGATTCATCATGGAAAGTGATCCCAGAACATCCAGGCCTGAGTGAATCCAGATATGAAGAGTGGTCAGTTCGCTTGCTGTGATCTTTCTTCAGTTTACACCCTACAAGCTGAAGATACAGCCGGCTTGTACTGTAGTACAATTGGTTTAACAGTTTGCTATTAGCATTGGTTATTTAGTTTATAGTTTCTCAATATTATTCTGTCATTAAACATTTAGACAAGATAAAGTTACTAATTAAATCTGTATCAATCTATCATCATCCAAAGTGTGGAGGATTTTACTAAAACTACTGAATATGAGCTCCAAGAGCTGCTAGGCTGAACTTTACCAACTGCTGCCATTACGTTTACATTTACAGCATTTAGCAGACCCTCTTATCCAGAGCGACGTACATCAGTGCTCTAGTCATTCACATCTGTTCTTCATACCTGTAGAGCTAAACTTAAATCAGCATCAGCTTTAACCAAGATACTGCCAGCTAAAATACACACCTTGACAAACAAATAAGGAAAACAGTTAAGAGGGTAAGAGGTTTTTAAATATAAAGAAAATGATGGATAGGAGATAAATGAGAGGACTGGTTAGTCACCAAAGTGCTCCTTGAAGACAGTGAGGGACTCCACAGATTTGATTGGAAGAAGCAGTTGGTTCCACCACTTAAGTGTCACCTCACTCTGCCTCATCCACACATAAACGTGGCAGCAGAGTTAATAAAGTCATGCTACAGGGCCCCTTTTTGGCCAAAATACATAAAACCTGGCCTGTTCCCTTAAACACACCTTTTACCTCTGGGCCATGGTCCTTATCTCCAAACGTAAAGTGATGCAGAGACACAGTTCAGCACTGAACGACTGGCTGAAAGACTGACTTGAACAAACACCGAGACAGAAAAACAGCAACACCCTGATTCGCTAAATCTACACAGATTTTAATTTATGAAGCTGAAGCTGCTCTCTTATTTCAAGGTCTGCCTTAAACAGAGGCCCTATTTCTGTTTCACCATGAAAAAGGCAGAACTTCGCGTTCTCTATTAAGACTGCAAACAGCTGTTTTTACCAGCCTCCTTTTCCGGCTTTGAAATGAGCCTTTTTGAGTTGTCTCAGTCTCCTGCGCTGCTTTGTGCTGTGGTTTACCGGCCGCCTAGGTATAA
>JBBJLR010075420.1:0-10852 GCA_037577145.1 Brachypetersius gabonensis
AGAGAGAGAGAGAGAGAGAGAGAGAGAGAGAGAGAGAGAGAGAGAGAGAGAGAGAGAGAGAGAGGGAGGGAGGGAGATTATTTGTATGTGAATTTGTTGCTGTGTTTGTACCCTTTCTCGGTATTCAGCTGTGGTTTGATTCTTTGACTAAAAGGTTAAGATGGTGAGGGCCTTTTGCTTGGCCTGATGCCTTCACCACTGCGGGAGCCTTAGGGCATGTTCTTCTGCGGTTGCTGACGAGGCCATTTTGCCAGCAGGTCACTGTAAATGTGAATCACCTCATTTGATATTTAGGGACGATGCGACTGTATGGTAAAGGCCGCCATGATTTAGTGACCGTTCATTGAACTTTTATTTAATGATAATCGAAGTTTCTCTCTTTAGAAATCAATCTCAATAAGCAACAACCTATAGAACTGCATTTAAAAAGGCACAGTGCTTGACAGGTGTTAAATTGGGGGTAGACTAGGACATAGGAAGTGGAACGCTAGAGCTTGATACAGGTATTACAGACAATGATAGAAATGAAACACAACGCACAATATGTACTAGACTGGATAGAACCTGGTTTAGTTGACCTGACTATGTATGTGTGAAAGCAGCAAGATCTGACAAGGAAACAAAAGGATTTCATCACCCAGAATGACACACTACTTCATGTATGACTCATGAAACTGTCACAAGATATCAAAACAAGCAGCGATTTGAGTGCAATTGATGAATCAGCGTTAGCTGTGTGTAAAGAACCACCTGCTCACTAGTCCTTTATTTACATATCATTTGCAAATGACACCCCAATTTACTCTCATATACATATAATTTACATGAAACATGCCCTAATTCATGCAATCAAAAAGAGCAGAAGCATTCAGCAGGCTCATGAGCCACTCATGACCTCTATGAATTGTTGGTTAATAAAATATTAAACCCAGATTTGACATGAGACATGAGAGATCCTACTGAAATGCTAAACATGAAACTTATGCATAATTAAAACATTAGCCAAATTTGCATAGATATTTATATTAAAATCTAATTTGATGCACAGAATAAAGCTCATTGATAGCATAGAAAATAAGGGGGAAAACACAAAGATGATAAATATAGTGGTTCTAGAAAGTTAGTAAACCATTTGCATAAAGGGTTTATAATATGATTAGATTTAAGTCAATGATAATAGATAAAAAGAACCGAATGGCATCATTTGTTTAATTCATTCTTTAAGCAAAACAGTCCAACATTAAATGTTTTGGTTTGAAAACGTATGTGAACCTATGGAATTATCAGTTTGCTATACATAACAATTAGGAGGGTCAATTAATTGAAGACAAGCAAATGGGAATGTGGGTGACCCTGTCCTGTTTATAAAACATAAATCGGATTTTTACTGCTGTCCTCACTGCAAACACTTTTGTGTTTGGGGCAAAATAAATTTATGAAGACAAAAGGGGGAAAAAGTTGTTGACACTCCTCTATCTGGAAGAGGTTATGAAATAATCTGTGCTTATAATGTGGCATTTGGCAGACAAACTTATCCAGAGGGACTTCCAATCAGTAGTTACAGGGACAGTCCCCCTGGAGCAACTGAGAGTTGTCTTGCTCAGAGGCACAATGGTAGAAAGTAGGAGGTTTGAACCTGCAACTTTGTGGTCTCCAGCTTCACAGGCAAGGGTTTCACCCACTAGGCTCCTACCATATCAAACACTCTAACAGCAATGTGTACAGAGATCTCTAAGACATGGGTAACATCTGAGGATCAGCCAGGCTCTTTTGAATCCACCACCAGGCAAGCACATATGTACAGTGTGTATGGAATGATTTCCCACAGACAAACCTTATCCTGATCATGAAAGAATGTGATGGCAGAATCATGAGCTGAGGCTATTTTGCTACCATTGGACCAGGACAGCTTACCTGGATTGTATTTGGTATCCATCTATTGATAGAGATGATCACTGGGTTGTACTAGTGCAAACTACAGATGGAGGACAGGCAGGAAATTTCTACATAGGAAGCTCTCTTCAAAACTCTCCAAGGGTCATTGCTGCTCATTTGGGTCACACCAGTTTCTGAAAGAACAGTTAATTGAAACACCAGTCACTAAAGCTTATTTGCAAACAGAATTACATAATGTCTGATCAATTTTTTTTAATAAATTAATTTTTCAATAAATTAATGACTCAGATGGTGGGGCAGCTAGTAGTCTGGTGGTTAGGGAGTTGCCCCTGCAATCAAAAGCCCATGGGTTTTTATCCCAGGACTGCTAGGTGCACCACTGATGTACCCTTAATCAAGGCACCATCCCCTTGCACTGCTCCCCGGGTGCTGCTTTCCTGGCTGCATACACCCTCACTTAGGGAATGGGTTAAATGCAGAGTAAGAATGTCACTCTGTTCACACTGTAGACTGTGTTCTTATTTAGAATTAAAGAAGAGTTAACAGTCTTTCAGGCACACTATATTAAGAGGAGGTTAAGTAGGCCACAACTGCTGGACTCATGGTACTTTCAAGGTCTATTTCTGTTTTCTAAGGAACACAAAGAACATTCAAAGGTTCATTACACAACCTTAAGCAACCTTTGAAAGTTCAGGTATCTTTGAGGCATAGCTGAATAGATATTCAGCGCTTCTGAGCTTCTTAAGGGTCAGAGAACAAATCTTTACAGCTTGGCGCAGTTTGGTAGTTTCCCCTTAGGGAACAGAATTCGACCTTTTTTTTCTCAGTGTATAACAATTGAAGCGCATTTCTTATTTTTGTTGTTATGAGTGCGTGGAACTCAATAAAGTTTTCAGTCCCAAACAATTATTTAGTGTCAATATAATGAGCAAATGTCAAAACCCAGTAGTCATCTAAAAAAAAAATCCTTCAGTAAACAACTCAGTGTGTCAATTCAGTGTGTCTGGAAACAAGTTTGTGAGTCACTACAGATACATCACTGACTGCACATATGGCCAGTGGTTCAAAAATATCGAAGTAGAGCTGCGTGAAAGCTGTTTACTGAATAATAGTGTAAATCTTTGACATACAAGATAAAATGTGTGTTTATAAGCTTCATACATCCATGTTTAATCTAGAACTGCCAAAAAATGTTAATACAAAAATGTTAATAAACTGTTAGCTTTGCACAGGATTATAAATAAAGTTCTGTAAATAAAGTATGTGAGTCTGAAGAACCCTTTGTGTTTTTTTTGCCAATTTCAGGGTTGTTCCAAGACTCTTTGGATTATTTTCTTTTTTATTATTATTTATTCACACATTCATATCTTAGTTTCAGTAAATGATATCAAATAAATATATGTACATTTACAGCAGATATACAGGGCCCCACTGGTGACGTCCATTTTCCATAAACATAGAAAACTAATGCATGGTTTCAACTAACTGAGACAAGGAATATGATCCTAATGTTTGTCTACATGTTAGTTAGGTGTGGGAACAAGACAAGTACTTAAAAATTTGACACCACACATTAGGATTCCCACACCTTAGTGAGTTTGTCAACAGCAGTGCTCTGTTTGAAATGTTTTAACTGAGCCCTATCACAATAAAAAAGGAATATGATCAAATGCCATCGATTTAATCTAAAAATCATTATGTTTAAAATACTGGGGTCAAAACAAAAATAAAGTATTTGGTAAATTTCAACCTAAACATGAGGGCAAAGAAAAACTAAAAGGCAAAATAATCAATAAATCAACCAACCAACCAACAAACCAACCAAAAAACTAACTAAACATAAGAGAATAAAGAAAGAAATAAAGAATAAAGTGATGAGTTTCAATGTACCTTATTTTTAATGAAACCTCAGTTCATATCCCATTATTTTAAAGTACATGAAAAAAGACTATCTAGCATCTGTTTGTAAAAAGTCCAACAATAACTTCATTTTTTGCTGACAGAGTTGGCTTGCTGTAGTTTTTTTGTCATTGTGCAAGGGCAATGCAAGGACTGAATCTCTGATTGCTGAAGTCTCAGGTGTTATTCCATGCTTATTTCAATTTAAAGTAAAGAAGTAACACTTTCGTTTACCTCCTTTGACATCTTCATTTCTTTTTTACAGTTCAAATGCGATGCTTCGGCACTGGAATGCTCCCTGACCTGTGAGATTTGCAAACTTGTAATTGGCTGTCACCTAATTGCCCTCGAAATGCTGGCTGGAGAATTGTGGGTCAGCAGCCACTTATAGTGGAGGGTGGAGAAAAGGAACGGACGGGTGGTCAGGGGGAGAAAATTCTCCTGCATATGTCTCTTTTTATCTTGCAGCTCCCCTGAGAGCAATTTGCAGGACTGAGCAGTCCAAGGCAATGCAGCAGGAGGCCTGAAAGTGAAATCCCCCCCAGCAATGCCCCCAGGAGTGGGTCTGCAGGAGCAGTGAGCACAGCAGGTTAGGGGTGAGCTGTCTCTGCACCCTCTACAGTCTACTTTGCCCTTTCTCACAGCCTGTACTTACAGTACACCGGAGGATCTGGATTTAAGATGAAGTGTTTGCCAGGATTACCTTGATCGTTTATTTATTTTTTAAGTGTTGGAAGGGGATCATTCTTGCATTGAAGAAGTCACCTTAACCACAGGAAACTGGTTTGTAGTTACAATAATGATATTTGCTAGAACAATGGATAAAGTAGTTTCTACTCAGCCGCAATCATTTACATTTATGGCATTTAGCAGATGCTTTTATCCAAAGCGACTTCCATTCCCTACCTACAGGGGGCAGTCTCCCTGGAGCAACTTGGGCTTAAGGGTCTTGCTCAGAGACCCAGTGGTGGTGCGGAAGTTAGGATTCGAACCCATGATCTCTTGGTCCAAAGTCAAGTATCCTACCCACTACGCAATATAAGGCTTTAACACATGAGAATGAATAATAAAAAAAAAACCAGAAGGTTGATGTTAGAAATAGAAAAAAACATTATTTTTTACGGACATAAAAAATAACTACACTATACAAACACTCCTGCACTTACAACACATATGGAGACATTTCTTATTTTTCCACAGCTCACACTGTTCTAAAAAGAATAGCAACATGTGCATTTTACACCCACACACTCTGCCACAAATTGTACAAAGAGTGAAAATACGTTTTCATTCACACTTTTCAGCTATAAAAAGTGTGCTTAACATTTGCTTAATATTGTTCCCAAGCCCCCCTTGTGCTGCCAAAACAGTTCTGACCCATCAAGCCGTGGACTCCCATGACCTTTGAAGGTACACTGTAGTATTGGGCACTAAGAATATAGCTGCAAATCCTTGAAGTCTGGGACGTTTATTCTAGCACATCCCCTCTGCTCAATTCGAATGAAATCTGGGGAATTTGGAGGCCAAATCAGCACTTTGAACTCTGTGCCATGTTCCTCAAACCCTTGCTGAACAGTTTTTGCAGTGTGGCAGAGTGCATTATCCTGCTGTAAGAGGCCACTGCCATTAGGGAAAACTGTTGTCATGAAGGAGTGTAATCAGTCTGCAACAATGTTTAGGTAGGTAGTACGCATAGATTCTTCTTGTGAGGGACAGGCATAGATAATATATAACTCCACACATTTGCATTTTGAATTACAGGCTCCAAACCACCAGTGCTTACTTGTAATTGAAATAAAATGGTTGATAAATTGTTAAAAACACAATCCAACAAAACACTGAGCATCTGTTCTACCACAAAGATGTTTAAAGATGCTTTGAATATTTAAAGCAGTAACGATGGTCTTGGAAATAATATTTTAAAAAGTGGACAGATTAACAATGAAATGGTTGCGGTTGCATTAGTATGAGCTCATTTTAAGTATTAATAATTCTACACTTATATATTGTATCAGAGTTCTATCGCAGAGTGTGTGATTCCCTGTTACAGAAGCCTACTTAATGGAAGAGGATGATACTGTAGGTATAATTGTTTAGTATCAGTATTATTATTTAATGTAAGCACATGAAAAGAACTGATGCGTATTTATTTTTTTATAGTGTATGCATATATTCTTTTCAATTATGAGACAATAAAAGTACTCTATTAGAAATATATCTGGTCTCAAATATAACCCAGTCTAAAACAGTATACTAAGACATCCCATGTAGATTAGTGTAAGGCATAGACTCTACACTGTACACATCACTATTCCATTCCTAGACAGGAACTGGGCTCAGTCTCTATTCTACACACAGCAGGCCACTGGGTAACACACTGAGAGAGAGATGATGTGAGAACCCCTAACCCAGCTACCCCCTAGCCTTGCACTATGTCACTTTCGCTTCACATATGTGCATGGAAAAGAGACACCGAATAGCTGGCCTTGGGCAGTGAGGCTAGTTGGTGCCAAGGCAAACCTGGCTCTGTTGGTACATGTAGCTCTTGTGCCTGAAGCCAGGAAAAAAGGCATTTTTACATTTTACAGTTGGCTTTCACTTCTTGTCAGAAATAATGCTCTTGTCTTGCCTGGAGAGAGTTGGAACCTACAAACGTTAACAACCTGTGTACACTAGCTCAATTATAGCTCCAACTCACGAAGCTCATCAATTTGTCTTTAGAATTAGCATTAAGACCAAGACAAAATGAGATGCCAATCATACACTCTTAGCTTGGTTGTAAATAGCACTTAAACGAATAATTTGAGTTGTAATGAAATAGAATCCCCTTTGGCCCTACACAGAACCTTTCGAAGCTTTCAAAGCATTTAAGAACCATCTACAACAAGATTTCCATTTATGCACCCAAATGTCCGCATGTTCACAGACCTGCATAGAACATTTGGCTTGATTACACGCTAGAAAAATAATTTTCTGGGGCAATGCTGTGTTTACAGGACCACCTAACAATACCAATAAACAACGGTGGCAAAAATGTAGAGGAAGCATCTCTGAAGAACTATTTTTGTAAATATTCGAAGCCTAAATATACACATAATATAAAGTACAATAAATGACTTACTTACTTTACTTGTTATACTATGTCTATTTTAGAACCTATCTATGCTAAAAGTCCTTGTTCCTTCATGTGATTTTGTGTGCTGCTTTGTGTGCTAGTTATGCATGAGAACTTTATAGGAACCTTTATTTATAAGGAGAAGGAAGAAAACAGTCCACAGTCAACATATGTTTCCATGCAAAACAGTGCAAATTATTATCAAAGGCCCAACGATAAATACTGAACTATAAATAAAGAGGACAAAACGGGTTATCTTTTATAGTTCTGTGGAATGTAGATCTGAGTATATTAACTGTGCAAATGTAACTTTTAATGCTAGGTGTTCTAAATCTTCTTGACCAATATCCATCACCTTCCCTGATTTGTCGTGTTAAACAGACCATTTTTGCCCACCAAAATCACATATTTGGCTCAGTTTCGCTCAATGAACACCATGAATTACAACATAGCCTGAAGTCCAAGCTTTGGCACCAAGAAATGCTGGCATGAACCTTGCCAAAACCCAGAAGAGCCTGTGGAAAAGTGATTAGCATGGAAACGCACTAGCTCACATGGCTTAAGCCTGGCTGTGCGAAAAGGGCCTTTTTTTATTCAATGATAGCACTTAGGAGGCAAAAATGAGACACTTAATGGCCTGAATGACAGAAGTGAAGGACACTCCGAAGACAAGCATGACACAAGAAGCAACTAATGGCCCTGCTGGTGGTGTGCTTGATGTGAAGCACTGCTTGTTTACTTACATTGTGTCTGCCTGCATGTTTATGAGCATTGGCTGGCCACAAGCACAGTGACTGAGAGGTTTTGTAGGTGGGTCCATGTGGCTCAATAATTTTTCCTTGCTTTTTGGGATGAACCGGATCAGTTGCTCCAAAGCAGTGGGATGACAGACGTCAGAATTTGGTGAGGGTAGAGATAAATAAGATAAGCTAAATGAATAAATAAGCAAATAAATAAGTGAAACATAGGAAAAGTGTGTAGCCAATCCACATGTCTACTTGCTTTGTCTCAACACCTGCCGGAGTTTCCATGATGAGCAAATGAAAAGGAGAAAGGGACAAACGAGAGTGGAACACTAAAGTGATGCGTCAGCTCCTCAGGGGTACCAACCTGTCGCCCGTGGGGACCTGAACCCAGGTCCAGGCCAGACAGCCTGTGTGCACTCAGCATTTTCTTCGGCCTGCTGTAACAGGAGCCTTGTGTAATATGCCATTCCTTCAGCTCTCACCCAGCGCCTCCCCTGCCTCCCTGGACCACCCACGTCCGCTATTCTCAGCGCCCTTCAGACACATAATACATGCATATTTCTATTGTTAGCGCCTGAGGAACTGATTCACTCAGCTCTGTTGGCATGTAGAGTGGTGAGCCAGCCGCAGCAGAGCTGAGATAAGGGGGAAAAAATACAGTGGGTGATCTGAGAAGTGCAGGTGACTGCAGGTGATATGGAAGAGCCATTCTAAAGAGTTTTAAAGCAAAGGATTGGAAGAGTGTGAAACTGCTCATCACACTACCGACTTATTCAAAAGTGTGCAGTTAATACCAAATATATTCTTACTCTAATTTTGATATTTTATATGAATGTGATTACATGTTTAATTACACAGTGTTTTCTGTGGCTTAATCTCTTATCAAGAACAATGTACAGTTTTAATAATGTTACAGAGATGGACAAATGTAGCAGTAGTCCTTATCCAAGGACTATTCTAAGTATAGTGAGATGAGCTAGTACAGGTGCGGAACAAATCTTAGTCTGAGACAAGCATGAGCATGGTATTCCTACTACATTATTTCCGTATCATGGCATGGTAGTGAAATGCACTTTATATTCTGTATTAACAGGTTCTGCACTTTTTCTCAGTTTTTTTGAAGTCAAAAATGTTACGACCGCATAAGGGTCCACTATACCATTAGCAAATAATAAAATAGCTTCAAATAACAAAAACAAATGTCTTGAATGGAAATTTAATAGTAGCTCATCCCCTTTCTTCAGTTTATAACTACAACCTCTAAAGCTGATCAGAAGCCTACACTGCGTCATGATGGATGCTATTTCACCCTGAGAACAACCCAAGCAAAGCTATTTTCTGTCCACATTTGCTGTTTTCCAGTGACAGATAAGTTAAAACCAGCAATTGTCTATAACACCCCCCAGCATGGAGTAATTAGGTCCAAAATAAGAGACAAATTGTTGTTTCTGCACGTTCTGTAGCTGTACAACCTTTCCGTATGCTGCTTTATCGTTCCCAATGATCAAACCCATGCTTGTGTCATCAGCAAAGATATTCAAGCCCAGCAGTTTCAGCTTTTCTATCAGATGCTGAGGAATGATAGTGTTGAATACTAAACTGAAGTCTATTTCAAGCACTTTCACCTGGGCATCATGTGATACATGTTGCTAAAATTTACACATACAAAAAAAATCAATGCTGTACTGCTGATTAATGCATTTTCCATTATACATCAGCCGGTATTATTTGTATTACTTTATGACTAATTGATATGTATACATAGAAACACAGCATTTTGGAATGAAACTATGTTCTGAAGGACACACTCAATAACACTCATAACTGTTTAGTCTGATATTTAATTCTATTTTTCCACAATGATCCTCATGTGCTATGACTTGACTGATTTAAAACACTGGTGTTAAGGAAATAATAAAAAATATAATCTAAAAAACATTATTAGTGATATCAACCATTATAATATTACATGGTAAACAATGAAACAGTCTTAGTTAAACATTACAGTTTTCAGTCGTCCAGTTTCCTTAAAAAAACAGCAGAAATCCAAAGTCTTTGGCATCAGAAAACCACAGCATGGTGTTTAAATGGGAAGGCTGGTTTTGTTCCTAACCATGGTGCAGTTCAGCCCAAAAATGTCTACATTTCTGTAACCTCACATTAGAGTGTGCATTCGTTGTACTTTAAACAAACACATTCAAGTGCATGGTGAGATATTTGTAGAAACTGAGAAATATTTGAGTGTCTGTCTTGTCTGTCTGTTTATTTGTTTGTTTGTTTGTTCGTTTTCAGCCTACTAAACCATCTGCCTGGCTCTATCCCAGTTTGTGAGAATTATGCAGTTAAAGGAAGATTTCAATGGTTTTCATATGAATGGAGTTATAAGACTCTATGACAGCTAAGCCTTCCTTTAGTCCTAATCTCACAACATCTAGCTCTAAAATGACTTACTTTTTAAATGAGGTAATACTTTCTTAACATGAGGTCCTTGTAACAAGATACTTGTAACAATTATTGAATGTAAACTACCTCAGGTATAATATTATATAGTGTAATACACATGTAGCCAAGTGTGCTTTCTAGCTATTCTTATTCTATTTTACCATATACTAACAAAAATGCATCTTATGTCGGAAACAGACGAGAAAGTGGTGCATGGCCTGAGGATGTTTCTGATACATATTCTCAATCAAGCCTCCCATAACCAACCTTCACCTTGACCACACTAAAAGCAGTATGTGTTATGTAGTAATTTCCTACTGCTTCTGACTCTCTTTTACTTTCTTTCTTTCTGCTTCCATCCTCTAGCATAGTAGGTGTTGAGATCCGAAAGGGCACCCAGTATTTCTTGTAAGCGCAAAAGGAGACAGCTGCCTGCCGCAGGATGTAATTTAACTCACGGTGCAACCTTCAAAGCCACCCCTGTTTTGAGCTACTGAAAAGCCTGGACAGTATTCCTTAGTGAAGATCATGATTTCATTAGCTCACTGCAAGCTAGGCTACAGTATAAATATTGAGATTCAAAGGCCATTCACTTATTCCAGTTTGCTAGAGAGAGAGCATGTCCTGTTGGATATGGCTGCCATGGACAGGGCGATTGTAATTTTGTATTTGTATGCAGGCAAAGGTGTGTGTGTGTGTGTGTGTGTGTGTGTGTGTGTGTGTGTGTGTGTGTGTGTGTGTGTGTGTGTGTGTG
>JBBJLR010075431.1:0-10852 GCA_037577145.1 Brachypetersius gabonensis
TCTATCTATCTATCTATCTATCTATCTATCTATCTATCTATCTATCTATCTATCTATCTATCTATCTATCTCTCTCTGTCTCTCTCTCTCTCTCTCTCTCTCTCTCTCGCTCTCTCTCTCTTTAAAGTACTGCTACATTACCAAAATTGCAAGAACATTTGGTTTGCAATCACTTTAAACAAATAAACTTTTTACAAATAAACACAACTGCAGTTCAAATGAATATATTAATGTAATAAAATCAAATATGAATTCAAATCTATTTGCCACAACAGGGCCTTCACGTTTTATCTAGTTTGTTATAGAAAAAAAAGTTACCCTCAAAATACAGAGCATTATAGCAGCTGCAAAGGGGGACCAACTCCATATTGAATTCTATGAATCTGTATGTAGTGTCTTTAAAGTCCCTGTTGGTGTAATGGTCAGGCATCCTGATGCTTTTTCCTCATAATATATACAAAAGTAATGGGACGCCTGACCCCCGTGAAAACTGAGTGCTACACTTGGGCAACCACGAGACCCAAACAGCAAGGAATTTTTTAAATGGATGCGTGTTAAAATAATTGTTGGTGTTAAGTAAGTAATGCTTGTTTCATAGGAAGATATATATATATATATATGACATACAGTTTGGATGCACAATATTAAATGTCTGTAATAACTGTGTAGCGACACTAGAACGCAACAGCAGTATAACTACTTTTCATGTATTCACTCTTACAGATGGATTACATCTCACAAAAATACAGGGTTATCAAAATGTATCATTTATACTGTAATGTACTATATTTACATTTGTAAATGTCAAAACCAGTGTTGATACGTATGTGTAATTATGTAAGCTGTCATGTTTATTTGTAATGTGGAACCATGCGGTTATTACTGGCTCTTAATATGAAGTGGGACCAAAGGGTTTCATTCAAAAATGCATTCAATCCCACTGGTGCATGTAATCAGCTTGATGAGTGACTTGGAGTATCATGGTAGCTGGTAAAAGTTAATGTGTGTTTTGCATTTCCATGATGTATTTGTGTGTGTGTGTTGTGTGTACTGGAGGTTTTTCATGGCTTTCTCCTCTTTGTACTCAGTTGTTATTGTAGCTGTGTATGTGTGTGTATTTGTGTGTGTGGTGGGGGGTGTATGAAAGTGTATGTGCCAAGTAGGGCTGAAGGTTTACAGAGGAAGCTGGAGTTGGAAGGCTTTGGAGAGAGAGAGAGAGAGAGAGAGAGAGAGAGAGAGGGAGAGAGAGAGAGAGAGAGGAAGAGAGAATTTTAGCAAGTGCTGAGGGGGAAATCCTGAACAACGGCTGGCCCGGTGACCTCTGACGCCAACCAGTCACATGACTCAGCAAGCGGGAAGTGCCATATCGGAAGAACGAGTCAGTGCTAATTAGAGGAGGAGTGACTCAGCAAGAGAGAGAGAGAGGTGTGAGGGGGATGGGGGGGGGGGGGGTAGAAAGGGAAAGAGAGAGAGAGTTAGTCATTCTTCATCAGTGGTGAGTAAGACTCTCTCACACTTCTGTAGTAAATGTTTATCAGTTCAGGCGAATAAAATCCTTTACTGGAAAATCTCATCCGTTAGTCAACGCTCCTCCACTACTGTACAGCATCCCGAACTTCACTTCTTAATGGACACTAGGAAGTCTGACACTACAGGTCCTCATCATCATCACTATCATTATCATCATCGTCGTCATCATCTTTTTCTTTCTTTCTTTCTTTCTTTCTTTCTTTCTTTCTTTCTCTCTTTTTCTTTGACACCTTGTCCTCTTTCGCATGTCTTTTTATATTTCTGCTCTCTTTGTGTCATCATCATCTTCTTGTTCTTCCTCTTCTCTTTTTCTCTTTGTGTCTTTGTGTGCATTCTTTGCATCTTTGCTGTCATTATGATCTCCAGACTGCTAAAGATGACATACTTTTATTCAGGTTTAAAAGTCACTTGGCTTGTAAGATAAGATGTTTAATTGTATTTTTATTTATTTAGTTTTGTCCCCATTACTTTGCCTCTGGAACTCTGTATGCAGCCTTGTACATGCACACAAAACACAATCATTTATATTCAGGAATTTGCACATATCAATGCATGCATTCATACACGCACACGCACACACACAAACACACACACACACACACACACGCGCGCATGCACCTACACACACACACACACTGATCCTTAGACCCCTATACTGTAATGCCTGTAGTTCATCTGTGTGTGTGTGTGTGTGTGTGTGTGTGTAAGATGATCCAGGGCACTTCTCTGACAGTAAGAATGACGATGAACCCCCCTGGCTGTGCTGGCCCTTGAGCTGGAGGTGATGAGAGACTGTTTTATGGCTTATGGTTTGAATAGCTGAGAAATACTGCGCCTACTTCAGTGCCCCTGAGCTCATATTGCAGCGATTTACTCTCTGTGGTCATCAGTGGCGTATACTTTCCATTTGCTCCTAAGTGGATGAAAATGACTCAGCATATTTTGGTTTCCTGCCTCTTTAAGTTCTGTGGTAAAAAAAAAAGAAAAGAAAAAAGAGAAAAGAAAAGAAATTCTGCGTTTCTGCGATGTCGGTTATGATGTGTGCAAGCCCCCCCTCTAGTGGTGGCTACTACTAGTGCAGGTGGCTCCAGTCACACCAGGTTAGGATCTGAATCAAAAAGTCATTAAGCAAAGGCATCCAGTCAAATCACATTTGCTCAGGCAGATGGGTACACAGATTGATCTGAATGGAGTGTGTGTGTTTGTGTGTGTTCAGAATGAAAAGCAACGTTATCAGACGCTGCCTTTCTGTCTCCATATTTTGTTCATAATCAGAGCCTGCCAGCCACATAAGGTCGGCTAATTAATAAGCTAGCTCCGTCAATAAACTGTGTTCTGTCTTTCTCTGTATCAGACATTGATTCATTCTGAATATTCTAATCCTCCAGCTGCCAAATGTGTAGGTTCATTTATGCATAATAATTGATGTCCATGTTCCTCTGTTACCCAGTGTTATCTAGCTATTTCCAAGCTAATTTAGTTTGGTCATAGGTTAGGGGTGTGTGTGTTTAAATACACAAATATAAAGAAATTAATTAAGAAATTCGGAAAACCTGCTATTGAGTTGGGAGGTATGTTTTACCTATATCATCTGTCAGTAGGTTCATGAGTGTGTGAAAATCCTCTTGTCGACAGGGGAGCATGAAGACAGGCTTTAATTGTGTTCTAGCAGGAAGCATAAGTAATTAGCCAGAGGAAGCAGAGTGAGTGAACTCTGCATGAAGCTTTCCAACTTTCACTAATACATACATCTCAGCTCAAACAGAGTCTTTACCCTGCATTCAGTGCAGATACCTTTACTGATAGATTGCCTGATATATAAATAGACAGACACTGCATGTTGAGATCACAGCTCTAAGCTTGTTGTTCTGACCAAGTCATCTGAATACAATATGGTCCTTGTTAAAGTGACTTGGTTCCCTATGCTTTCCCATTTTTCGTGCTTCCAACATCTGTCTGGCCACTCGCTCACCAATATTTCCCACATCAGGTGCACTGTAACAAGAGAAACTTTAGTAAGATCATTAAAAGTAATTCATTTATTCCACCTATCAGAGGTTTTAGCTTATAAGTGTATCCAACAACCAAGGGCAAATTAACAATAACAAAATAATGACATACATTCATAATGAACGCATAGTATTCTGAGGAAAAGGTTTAGTTTTACATAACAGATTAAAAGCCAGACTTGAATATCTCAAGGGTTTGCTGGTGTTGCTACACTCTCTCCTCACCTTCTCTCCCTCTTTTCTGCGTCTCCTACTGGAGATCCAAAAAAGAGTTGTGTATGTGGAAGTTAAGGACAGTAATTGCTGGTTATCTGTTTACTTTTCTGGGCTGGGTGATTTATTTGGCAGAGGTGGCCCCTACAGGTCGGCTAGCGGGCCGCTAATTACAGAGCAACACACTGCGACTGGAATAACGGCGTGTCACTTTGAGACTCGGAAACATTTATCCAGGAGGAGGACTGAATGTAGACATGTCTGCATAACTTACTCAGAGCTTAAATACATTTCCCAGTAAAGAAGGTTCAGGGATACAATGTGTCATGTGAAGGATAGAAGTTAATACCGAGGTTCATCAAGGAGGTATTCTAAGCCCGTTTTAATTTGTTCTGTCAAAAAGGATCCTTCAGTCGAAATCCTACAGTGGTTAACTTTTAATTGAAGAGGAGCCCAGTAGTTAGCATAATCATGTTAATCACGCTAACTGCTGGTTCCCATTCCCTCCCAAATTAGCCTTTGTGGCCAAACCAGCCCTCTCATTTTACCTTCAGGTGTCAGGACAAATTTGGACACAGAGCTGTCAGTGTGTTTTTGAGTGTGAAGCTGTGGTTTATGGAGGGAATTGTGTGTTTGGATCCATCTCTTGTCCATCACTGTGGTGTGGTTGCGCTCCCTTTGTGTGTTTACTAACATGCTACTCATGGTGTCAACCAGTGACCACAGTTATCTGTCAGGGATCAGGCTCCACGCCACTGCGGATGAGGTAGAGGCATGACAGCTGACACTACGGCAGTCTTCAAATGGGATTTGGCATTTAAAAGTATGATGCTTTAACTTGCATTAATGCACAGATAAAACATTTCTTAACAAAAAAGTGATCAAAAAAAACCACCTTAGATTTGAAGGAAAAAAGCATGTTTAGATAACATGTATTTTTTTTTATATTTAGAATTTTTAGATTCTGGCTATAGATCAATTATACCTTAGTATCTCTTTCGCTTAAGTTAAGGTCAGCGTATCTTTTGCTGCGTGAAGAGGCGGCATTTCTAAGGGCAGTCTTCTGGTCATGTCTGGACGTTCTCTGTATGCTGTATAAAGTCACAACTCTATTACAGAACCTGTCACCCACTTCCCTCACTTGCTTTAGCTTTCTCCATTTTCTGTTTGAAGCGTAAGGGTCACTCTTGACTGACAGGTGTGGCAGCATGCAGAATGAGGCTGTTCCACACTGCAAAAGTTCCAACTGACTTTATTTTTTGACAAATAAAATAGCTTGGCTGGCAGTTCCATGCTTCACAGAATAGAGAAGCATTCTAACTTTCCACTTTCCATCGTATATATATATATATTACGCTTACGCCTTTAATCACTTAAGTTCCAGCTATTGATTTTCATTTTAGCCCAAATGAGAATTTAATGCTACTCAGTTGTTTCTGAAATTTAATGGAGCATTTTTGTAGACCAAGGCATTTTATTTACTGGCCTGTGTGTGTGTGTGTGTGTGTGTGTATGTGACTACATATGTTTATTCACTGGACTGCCTGCCAGCATTTACTATTTGGCACAGTTACTAGGGAATTTGCTGTGGTCCTCATCTTCAGCAGGGTTTCTTCCTTTCCACTTGCAAAGGCATTTTCCTACCCAGCGGAGGTCAGTAACTGCAGTGTTTTTCTCTTTTTGCACTGTTTGTGGATCTGTTGTGCCATTTGCTGGGTGACTGGCAATGGTTATTATGATGAGATTAAGGGGGCTCAGAGCTCACCGGCTGCTTTGGGCAAGATAATGATGGTTTTAGAGGAAAGAGGAAAAAGAGAAACAGAAAATAATAATAAATAACCAACTGTTTGTGTAACATGCTGTTAGGAGAAAGCAAAGCAGGTTGGATGTAATTGAGGATGGTAGCAAATACAGGGGCCACTACTAACCTGTATCAGTCCACTACATCTCCCCAGTTTTGGGGCCAACTTATGATCAGTCCAAAACCAAAATCACCTGACATTATGCACCAAATAAGATCTTTATTCAGCAAATAAATACAAATATTCTCCGACAAACATCATAATTTTTCACCAAACCCAGACACACTCAAGCAAGCCTCATTATCATTATTTGCTGTACACCATAATTCTCCCCCAAGCATTAGCACTCTATAACAGAAAACATAATTTTCCAGAAAACACCACAGTTCTGCACGAAACATCATTCTTTATCAAACACCATTATTTTCTAAGGTGCATCATCATCCATCAAACACCACAAAGCAAATGCTACCATCAAACACCATCGTCCCACAGCAAACTTCACCATTCTCCAGCAGACACCAACATTTCCAACAAACAACATCATTCGTCATCACACACCATAATTTCCCAGCAAACATAAACAGTGTTTGCAGTTCAACGTGTCTAAAAAAGACTAGTGTGAGTGGCTGAGAACCTAAAGTTTTTGTTTTTGTTAGACAACGCGCTGTGTAATATTTGCTCTGGGCTTTAGAGAGCATTTCATCGTCCTCCATTGATTTTTATAGGTTTTGTTGCCCTGGGGACTTGGCAGTAAGGAGGATTTAATTACTCAACAGTGCAGCTGGGTAGTGCCAGACCAGGAATGTGTGTACTCTACTTCAGATATTAGAAGGAGTTGTGCTATCATCAGTGCTGCAGGAATGGAGAGCTAACTGCCCGGCACAGTGATGTATGATCAACCTTCAAACTAATGCAATTAACTTTATAGTTGACAGCAATGCTGTGATTAATGCAGCTCACAATTACACTGGGTTATGGTTATACATGGCTCTGGTCACTCACTGAACATGCCGGATCCAAATAACACCAAGCCATTAACCTCCAGCAATGGACAATGTTTATTTTCTACATCTTTCATTTAGACATTGATAGGAGCTGTTAGCCTTTCGTCGATGCGTTTTGTAGAGCAGAGTAATGCAGTGCTTTATGTAAAACACAACAGGCCAAAACTGCGGAAACAGGCAATTTACCAACAACTGAAACAACTAAACATAGCCATCTACTTTACCTGCAGTCCCAGAAGACCTGATCAAGTTAATGAAGCCAGATCCACCGGAGGGAATCAGGTGGATCTGATTAGAGCTGCAGTAAACTTTGCAGTAGAATCAGCAGGTGCTCAACTCATTAACACTTACTCCACACATTTAGTCTAAACTCATTTACACTCACTTACTGCACACATTTAGTCTAAACTCATTAACACTCACTTACTGCACATATTGGGTTGGTTTCCCAGACAGGGATTAAGCCTAGTCTTGGACTACACTTTTTTTTCAGTGGAAAATCTGTATTCACAGCACCATGCAGTCCAGAACTAGGCTTAATTTCTGTCAGAGAAACCGACCCGTTGAGTCTAAACTCATTAACACTTACTGCACACATTTATTCTAAACCCATTAACACTCGCTTACTGCACATATTGAGTTTAAACTCATTAACGCTCACTGCATGCATTAAGTCTTAACTCAAACACTGACTGCACACATTAAGTTTAAATTCATGAACACATTTTTGCACATAGTTAGGCTGAACCTATTACTACTACTAATGCACAAACTTAGTCTACACCTGTTAACAAATTTACTGCACCTATTTAGTCTTAACTCATCTTATTGAACACACTATCACTGCACATATTTATTTATATCTGTGCATCAAAATTCACTTACTGCACAAATTTTGTCTGAACACATTAACACTCACTAACGCTTATACAATTGCGCAAACTTAATGAAACTCATTTCTCACAGTGTTACTACACATCTACTGTAGGAACAATCCTATTTGTTCTGGGTAAATTAGCACATTGCCGTTCTATAGAAATATTTCAAACTTTTTTGTCTGTAGTGTGTCTTGGATGCAGCCAAGTTCTTTCTATAAATTCACCTGGAGACTCTAAGCTTAGAATTGCTGCAAATGTCAGCTTTATGCATCATCAGCAAAGATAATGTCAAACCCAGAGAGAGAAATGGTTATGGACTTTCTAGCTGGTGTGTCTGGTGCGCTTGTGTGCCTGGAATGATTCAGTGCCCGCTACATTTTTGAGGACATCTGGCTTTTCAGAATGGTTTTCACATAAATGCACATGTCCTCTCTGCCACATTTTATCCCCTTGTGGTGATGTCAGCACTTATCAGCAGTCAAACATTTTAGGTGTTCAGGGGTGGCGTGGCCACATCCAGACGCCTTCCTGACTGCTCTGCACAGACTGTGCTCTTTTTTTAGTTTCTTATTTATTTATTGTCTCTTTTCATGTTCCAAAGTCAGCTGGTTTAATAGCAGAACGCTTCTCAACATTGATAATAACTTTAATAAAATCTATAATAAAATCTCGGACACTTTTAAACCCGACCCGTCGTGGCCGACTGAGATACTGCGCGGCTCGGACAACAACAATGGACGCGACGCTCGCCCGAGGCGCAGAACAAAGAAACGCCGGGGGACACGCGCTGGCGTCCGAAACAGGCAGAGACAGCAAGCGCACCGTGCACCACTGCGCAGTATCCTGCTGGCTAATGTACAGTCACTGGAGAACAAGCTAGTGACACATTTCACTGTGTGTCGTACTTGTATGACTATGCATGAGACAAATAAAGAATCTTGAATCTTGAATCTTTTAGCAATCGTTTGACAACTTGAAAATCATTATTTTGTCGAAACTTGCTCTTATTACAAATGAAGAAACCTTTGAACTTTTCACACTTAAATGAAAAGTCCCAATGAAACTAGAGGCAGGAACTTCATAAATAAACTTTGGCTTGAACAAAATTTTGAAGAACTTTTTTATTTAAATTTTAGTTTAAATCACAACACAGAAAACATATAAATACTATTTAAACATTGTAAAAAATATGTCAGAGATATCTATCATTTTGATACAGGTTGTGGTATTAATATTGTTTGGGTGTTAGGTGTAAGAGTGTATTAGTTAGGGGTTATGCACCTATTCGTCAATATCATATTTAAAGAGTGAGTGTTCTAACATTTGCGACAAATGCTTTTGTAGTAGTTTCGAGTTTTTTGTTGTATTTCGATGAGTTTCAGCTTCAGACACATAGAAGTAAACAGACAGTCTGAATCTCACCTCTCAAAAAGAATTTATACCTGTTGCACTGGTTTTATCAGCCCAATGGAAAACAGATGCTAGATACTAGTAGCATTGTTTACGGAGCTAAAAGCTTGTTGCGAACCTTTAGAGCTGGTGGTGGTTGTTACTTGAAAGCTGTAGGTGGAGAAAGTTTTTAGCTTTCCAGACACTGCAGAAACATAAGTTGGCTTTGCTGAGTAGACTGAACCAAACACGACGATTTAAAAAGAAGGCAGCTTTTATGCTTTCTTCAGCAATGTTCCTCTCTGCAGGAACGACAGACCACCTTGCAACACACTGTTGAGGGTCCTGTCATAGCGAGATGTCTAACAGACATACGCACACACATTCCCACACAGATGCTAAGATGTTTGCTAACCTGGAGCCCTTCTCCCCCCTGCTGTCTAGGCCAATCTCTGCTGTCAATCATTTGCTCTCATCTCATGGAGAAGACTTTACAGTGTGAATGGAGAGCAGAGTGAGTGAATGTTGAGAACAGCACCACGATCAGAGCACACACATGACATTTTTCGGTTGCCATTTCAGTGCGGTGACTGGTCACACAACCCAATGATAATTAGATTTCCATCACATTGGGATTTTTTCAGAACATTGGGATCTTTACAGCCACCACGTATGTTTATACACTTCCACCAGCAGCACCTGATTTCATGTAATGACGGACTGACTACTTGAACTAGGTGCATGTCCAATGAACTACAGTAACTGGAAATGCTGGCCTTCCTCAAAAAGAGGTTTGAAAATTGTTACTAATGCACACACATCAAGTAACAGTGCATTGTTAATTTGTATCTATTGTAATATTTGTGCTTTTGAAGTAAATAAATGCTTACAGCCGAAATAAATTGTAGATCAGATGATTGACTTTTGTCCCATACTGTACATACACTCAGTTGTAACACAAAAACCAACTCCCGAATATTGCGTGGGTCCACCTCTTTTTACATGGTCTCCAAAAGACCTCTGAAGGTGTGCTGTGGTATCTGACACTAAGATGTTAGCAGCAGAGTTTGGAGGCCAAGTCAGCTCATTGTTATTTTCCTGTGTGCTGAAAGAGGCCATAATCATTAGGGAATACTGTCGCCATTAAAGGTGCATTGGGTCTTAAGGACAAAAGAGCATCCACCGGAATGTCAAGACCTAAGGTTTCCCAACAGAACGTTACTGAAAGCCTCACATTCCCTTCATGAACATGCCTCTCTTTCTTCATGGTGGATTTGGTTAGCATGAGCACTGTGTTCTCACACCTTTACATAATTTCTATCATTTTCTGAACTTTTAGTTTTAAAATGTTTGAAATCAGGGTTTTTATATGTGCAGAAATGTGTATAAAACAATTTTAAAGCAATGTTACTACTGGACTTCTTCACTGTAGATGTGTCCAAAATTGAGCTGTTGATGAAGCTACAGTAATGTAAAGTTTCAATTTTGTGCACAAAATGAGTGACAAGAGTACATTGGAATACTTGTTGTGAACCTCAGGTGCTGATCCCCTGGGTATAAGACATTTACCGTGGATTATTTTTCACTCAAACATGCAAACAATTGAACAGTAATATAAATCTTGTCAGAATGATAAGAAACATTATCACTGGCTAAAATGAATTTTGTAGGACAAAGAAGAAACATCAATGTTATGTACAGTTCAGTTCATACATGCAAACAACGAAAGCAGGTGGGCATTCATGAGTTTGATTGGAATTATTAGTACAATGCTAATCAGATACTACTAGCTTCATTCATTGTAAGCAACATTACTGACTGAACATTTCTTTAATGTCATTTTGGATAGTTACTATTGGTATATTCTGCATAATATTTTTACACATTGTTATTGTATTTTCAACTTTTCAAATGCACATAGTTTTGTTATGACAGCCATAGTGCATTTATCACCAGTGTTGGGAGTAATGCGTTACAAAAGTAATGTATTACAGTAACGTATTACTTTTTGCTGTAACGCAGTA
>JBBJLR010075470.1:0-10852 GCA_037577145.1 Brachypetersius gabonensis
TCTGTTCTGAGACTTTTCATTTCTTTGTCATTGGACAAACTTACAAAATTCACGAGGGGTCAAATACTTATTTCCTCTACTGTATATATCAGTATTGCTATTTAACTGGTACATACTTCGACTGCGGTGCCTTCCCAGATATAAAATGTCCATATCATCAATTGTCTCAAATTAGAAAGGTCTGCAAATATTGTTACTGTTTCAAAATGTATATTCACTCCCTCACTTATTCAGTCCATATGTAGAAACCAGAGATTGGTACTCGAGTCTGCGACACAGGAACCTCCAGGGCCAAGCTTGGGAACCACCATAGAAAAACTACTTTTGTAAATGAGATGTGTGAGAGACAGCAAGCTTTTTAAAGTTAAAAGAGCTGTTATAAAAGGTTATAAAAGAACGTGGCTTGTCACAAGTGGGAAATTTGAACTGACTGGCAATAAAATTCTGAGTTGATTTTGATATAATCCAGTATTTATCTAAAGGCACTTTTTTCCATACAGGAACAGTGCTGTAGTTTTTTGTCATATGTACCGAGCACAGTGTACAAGGAACAGTGAAATTCTTACTTGAATGCTTCTTCACAGCCTAGACTATTAACATAGATAGACATATAACATGTGCCACATTAACATTAACAGTGCAACAAGTCCAATACAAGTACAACCATATAACAGTTAGCAGCAGAGTGTTGTTGAGGTAGGCTATGAGGCAAGAAATGTAAGAACAGCAGCAAAATGTCAGTACAAGAATAATAGTGTTAGTGCAGGAGTTACATATTTTATTGCAGACTAGTGTGTATTGAACAGTCTGATAGCAGAGAGGTAGAAACTGTTTCTGAACTTCTTAGTCCGTGCTTGGATTATCCTGAGGCGCTTTCCTGAGGGCAGGTAGGAGAAAAGTGTAAAGCAGGGTGAGTAGAGTCCTTCATGATGTGTGTGAGTGCTGGGAGTGGTGTCCTGATGATCCTCTGGGCCGTTTTATCCACCCTTTCCAGAGCCCTTCTGAGCTGTGCAGCTGCAGCACCAGGATGTGATGCACCCTGTGAGGATGGACTCCACAGCACCCCTGTAGAAGCTGGTGAGGACTTTGGAGGACTTTCCTCAGATGCCTGAGAAAGTAGAGGCGTTCCTGGGCTTTTTTAATGACAGCTGCTAGGTGCTCATTCCACTTGAAACTGTCGGTTAGGGTGAAAATGTTGGAATTCAAAGCTGCTGACCCTCTCAACAGCATCTCCACTGAAGTAAATGGGTGCATTCTGGAACCAGTGCTGCACTTTTGCACAAAAAAAAATGGTGCCGGTCCCTAAAACAAGCACCGAACCGGCACCTAAACTCTGCTGGTCTCGTAGCAAGGACCCGTGACATCACGAGCGGTGGGCGGATTCTTGCGCGTAATCGCTGTCTATGTCAATCTCTTTAACGGTAATAACCCTTTGAATAAACTGCATTTGGACACTGAAATAAATCCGCAAAGTCTGGAGAATAACCAGCAAGCAGGAACTCAGTTCGGCCATGTTCGTTTCTGTTTAGTGGGCGTGGCCTGTTCCGTATTCTCATGCGGCTCCATTGAGTTCCTGTCTGGTGTAAATGCGACCCGGTTCACAGCTGGTTCCTGGTTCAGCACCGGCCGAGCACCAGAACCGGCACCTGGCCCCAGCGCCAGTGTAGTGGAAAAGGTGTATCAGTCATGTGTGAACAAGGAGTACAGCAGCGGGCTGGTGTTGAGGATCACGGTGGAGGACATGTTTCTGTCGATGTGAACGTATTGGGGTCTATTTGTGAGAAAATCTAGGATCCAGTTGCACAGACCCAACAGTTTATGGATCAGTTTGGATGGGATAATCGTGTTAAAAGCAGAGATGTAGTCCACAAACAGCAGTCTGTCATAGCGGTTGTTCGCTTACGGCCATTCTTGTCCAGCAGTGATGCTCTTAGTCTAGTCCATGCCTTCATTATGTCTCGCATTGACTTTTGCAACTTCTTGTTCATCGGCCTCCATAGCAAATCCTTAAAAAGGTAGCAGTAAATACAAAACTCTGCTGATTTCTTACACACACTAAACACTCCACTCATATCACCCCTGTCCTCTATCAGTTACACTGGCTACCAATTCAGGCTCAAATTCAGTTTAAAGTTTTACTCCTCACCTTTAAAGCTCTCCACAGCCTTGCTCCTCCCTACTTTACTCAACTCCTCACTTCTTACTCTCCCTCTTGCTCTCTTAGGTCTTCTGGCACTAATATTATTCTTCTTCCACGCACTAGACTCTCCAGTCTTGGTGGGAGGTCGTTCAGTGCCATGGCTCCCAAACTTAGGAACTCTCTTCTTCTAACCCCCCGTGACTCCTGCTCTATCTCATCACTCAGACACAATCTCAAGACCTTTCTCTTGAATATTCCACCTTGACTACGTAACATGGATCTGTGTTTTTTTTTTCCTTGCTATGTAAAGCGACCTTGGCTTTGTGAAAGGCACTATATAAATGTAATTATTATTCATTATTAAGGCAGTTAAATTTGTTCTTCTTTGGGACAGGAACAATGATGGTGTCCTTAAAGCAGCTCACTCGAGCTTTCCAGTGAGGAGTTGAACATGTTTTTGAAGAGAGCAACCAGTTGCACTCTGCATGTTTTTAAAATTCCTTCAGGACTGGCAGCTTTGCGGCTTTTGACTTTCACTCGTTCCACTGAGACAGTGAACAATGCGTCAACGTTCAGCTCGTCCAGGAGAGGCAGCAGCTGTGAACATGGGTGTTTAGTTTAGAGTCTGAATTCCCTGCCACATCAGGTGCCCGTCCTGCGTGGAGTTAAACTGCGAATCAACTTTCCTGCTGTATTCACGTTTTGTGGAGGTGATGGCCTTCCTGCGATCGTACCTACACTTCTGTATGTCACCGGACTGAAACGTGAGCGTGCGATCCCGGATTTTACTCCTGATTTCTGTGTTGATCCACAGTTTTTGGTTAGGAAAGTGTGGACAGCTTTGAAGGGTACATGGTCTAATGAAGTTAGAGACCACTGTGGTCACTCGTCCAAGTGACCACAGTTCCTGAACATGTTCCAGTCTACAGTCAATCCAGACAGTCCTGCAGTGTCTCCTTCACCTCCTGCATCCAGAGCTGCACCGGCTCCTCGCACATCAGCATCTAGGAGTGATCTGACGGGCCGATGTGTGGCCCGATGTCATACCTTCGCTCAGGGCTCTGTGTGTTTGCCTGTGATGAAACCACAGCCATAAACACAGCAGAGAACTCTCTGAGCAGATAGAACGGCCAACACTTGATCAGTAGAAAGGTCTGAATTGCAGTTCTGTGAAATCCACATCTATAAAAACACAAAACACCCCCCGCGCTGGACGTGTGGTTCTGCATGCTCGCGGTGAGCCACATCTCCGTGAAGCAGAAAACACAACAGTTCTGTAGCTCTCTTTGGAAGTTGAGTCTTCCAGTTTGTTTTCCAGAGAGACGTTGGACAAGAAGATGCTGGGCATCAGAGGCCGTAGTCATTAAGGTGTTGGTGAATAAATGACCAGGGCTAAACTGCTGTAGTCAGAATAAGGAGATATTTAAATGGGTTGGTTTTGTGACATCCCAAAAACATTCAAAATGATTTGAATGTACTTTTTAAAACAATATATACAGACTTCAAGGCCTTTTAATTCCAGGAAGGTGATGATATGGAGCCTTTAAAATTTTGAAAGTAATCACATTTTGTAGACAACACCACTCTTCATTCTAATTTCTATCACAGCTCTGTTCGAGATGCCTCTTGCAGACGGCTCTGTGGAGCTAAGTAGCTCTGGCCCCTCTCGCTTTTTCCATTTGCCGTTGATAAGCAAGTTATTTGCCCCGCTAGCATTAGCCTGCCCATCTCTGCTCCGCTCTACGATCAGGGTGAATAATGTGCTGATTAAAGGAACAGGCTGCCGCTCATATTGAGTTTTTTCCGCTGTACAGCGCGGGGCAGCTACGCATTAGCTCAGTGGTGCGTAACCGTGGAGAAGGGGGAAGAAGGGCAGGCCATTTTCGCCATTGGAAATCGAGGTTAAGATAGCGCCATGGCGCGCTCTACCCCTCGCTAAAGCAGCTCTCTCCACACGGGGGCTTGGGCTCACTGTGCAGGAATGACTTTTAAATGCTTTCAAAGGGTTTTTTCACTTGGAAAAGACATTTTGAAACAAGCAAATATATAAATAAATAATTTTCCAGTGCTCAGGGTCTGCCAGCGGATCCGGTTTGTGCTCGACAGCTAAGGAGTTTTGACCCCATATATGTGCTGTCAGTAGTTAAAGGAACTGTGCCAAAATCTAATCAAAATCAACTGAACCCAGTGGAGGTGGATTAGCCAAGGTATATTTGGTGTCCAAATTTTGCCTCTTTAGAACCAAAGCTACGAGGCTAGCAAACACCAGTCAACAGCCATCGGAATTTCTTCCAAAAATACATTCTCAGAACTTTTCTTGACGAACTCAATTTGCATCCATCTTTTTGTTAAGGTGGTGCAGGCATGTCAATGAAGGCTGTACAATATGCACAGAATATTAGTACTGATTAGGCCTTTTGAGATATTAAAGGGCCCATATCATCACTTTTCTGAACGTAAAGAGGCTTAAATTCTGCAAAAATATTTGCTGCACCATCCACACAATCCATATATGGAAACTAAGCTGCAAAACAACCCATTTCCCTGTGTAGTAATGAGACCGATATTGCGACACCAATTAGCAGACAATAGAATGTGCAACTTTATTTAGGCCACAGTACGTCTTATTGTTCATGAAAATCAATACAATGAAATCGTCATAAAGCTTTGAAAAAATCTCCAGATTCAAACACGCTGCTGTTGCAAATTGACATGAAGGGCAAATATCTAGTGTGACAGCAGCTTCATACTATATTTGTTTTGTTGTTTTGTATACAGCAACCCCTCAGATTCAGTGTAACGTGGATTTTTTTGAGACCTGAACTGTGTTACCTCCACCAGTCCAGTGGTGGCGGTAATACACTGAAAAGCTGTCAACCGCCATAAAAAGAAGAAAAAGAAGAAGCCTGCTGCAGCATGGCTGCTCCGTGTCTTGTCTCCGTATTTTAGTGTTTTAACACCCCTCCCCAATTTTCAATAGTTTGAACAGTTATTTCAGTTTGTTTAGTATTAGTAAGCTGTGCCCTGTCTACACATATGGGTAGAGACATTTCTTTTGTGTACAAGTGTTTATTTTCACTCACCGCACGCTGTAAAAGCTAACGTTTTTTTAAGCAATAAAGTTTTCTGATTATGATTATTTATTTACTTTCGCATTTTCTTTAAGGGTAATGCACTAAACACAGAACACCCAGTAACTCTTCTGGAGCTGTGGTTGGGCATGGTGGGCTCATTTGCATATTGCAACCTTTTGTGATACCAGAATTGCAGAGACTTATATTACGATGCTGATTAATAGACAATACATTATGCAGCCCTTATACTCCTGACAGCCATGCAAACGGTGATAAGAAGTAAAAGAGAATTAATTCGAATGCAGTTTGAGATCAAATGACAGGGTTTTTTAGTTCATCAGGGCACAAGATGAAGGTTCCAAAGCTTGGCACAGGATCTTCAAACATGAGATCCTCCACAACAGTGTAGGCACTGGTCGTTTAATTACAGCTGGTACGGCCGTGTGTGTGCTGACACTGGCCAGCTGCCTCAGAGCCTTGAGCTCCAGCCTTGATGTCAGGGGATGGGAGGAAAAGTGCAGAGTCACCTCATCGCTCGCCTTTTTGTTCTCTGAGCCAACAGCGGAGATACGGGAGCTGGCGGAGGTCTCGCAAGACTCTCAGACTTAATCAGCCTCTTGTCATTGTCCTGTTCCGACTGAGCGAAAATCTGCAGAGCTGTCTCTCACAGGCAGCGTCCCGTCGAGAAATGCTCTTTGTACCTCCAACTTCATGTTCGTTTTAAAAAAGTGTCCGTTTTTTGTGCCGAGGGAACAGGCACTCTCTGGCTTCAAACTTCGTTAACCCTGACATCGTGTTGCTTGTTTACGTTAGGAGGGCCAATTGTGTAACGGTTAAGGCAGTAATGACAACACACAATGCGTCTAAAAGAATGTGAATCGAGTCTCTTTAAGGTGCTCCAATTTCTGTATAGGGCTGAAATGCATTGGGCTGCACAATATATCGTCTGCTAATTGGTATCGCAATATCAATTAGCAGGCGATATATCACTGTATCACAGTAGGAGTTTCTGACCAATCACAGTGTTTCTGAAAGCGAGACCAATTACAGCTCAAAGTAAATTACTGGGTGTTTTTCTGAATCGGGGGGCTGTTCTGCTGAACAAGAGTCAAATTGTTCAGTGCATGACTGGAGGAGCTATACAGCTGGGTAGTTAGAATAAGGATATGTGTCTGTTTTATTACATCAAAAACTGATTCAAAAATGTTTTATTAGTTTGTTTTCCATACACGGACAGTATTGATATTGATAGGCTAGCAAAAAAATATACAAAATGTCAGTTTTGCAACTTTACATATTGCGATTGTAATAGGTTAGAGAATACATATCACTTTCTGGAATTAAACAAGTGTAAGGTTTGTAAATATTACTTCAAATGTAGCCATCAAATGTAGCAGTAAAGTTGCAAAACTGACATTTTGTCCATATTGCGTAGCACTAGAAGTCAGTCTAACTAGCCACTGCTGAGCCACACAAAGTTTCTGAAAATGCAGTGCTGGAATATTCTGTTATTTTATTTTTAGTGTATCTGTGATACACTTTCAGTGTATTTCTGTGGAATTGGGGATGGTGCTCCAGCTGTAAGCCTTCCTGTGCTGAAGTACTTCTTGCTGGTGGTGCTTCTCGTAGGAATTCTCAACACATTTTGGGTGAAATCAGCAAACGGGAGAAAGATCCGCTGTGACATTTCCTAACACAAACGTCATCAGCCATGGTTTCACTGAATGAGGCACATTCACCCACTCCTCCATCTCTGGAGCTAATCTGAGTGTGGATAACACTACAAGGACGAGAGAAAACAGGGAGCACATGAGAGTGGGAGTGAGAGAGAAGACAGTAAGCGAATGCTCAAAATCTACTAGATAAAAAAGACTCATTAAAAACGCACCCAACCCGAGCCTGTTGATGTACAGTAACTTTTTTAAAGACATTTTTTTAAAGAACCAAACTCATCATTTTACGCTGAAATCCCAGTGTGCAAATCTTTGCACACTGCTAATCCTAATCCTAAACTTCTGATTTATTTATTTATCTTTACATTTTCTTTATGGGTGATGCATTAAACTGAGTTTAAAATGAAATGAAAGGGTTCTGGGACATTTTTAGGCATTTTTTAACCAAAACACAACACGGTTTTTAATTATACGCGGGTGCTCTTGGAACATAACCCCCATGAAAAGCGGGGGATTACTGTACATGAAAAATCGGCCCAAAACCTGTTATTAAACCCAGGTTGCAGACACCTGGTGTCTTGTTTTGTAAAAAGAAAACCCAACCTTTACATTTTTTTACCTTGTTATTTGTCATTAGCCGACTTGAATAGCAAAATGTAAGTGAAATGTAAATGCAATTCATTCAATAACTGAGTACCTACTTGGATACATACAGAAATAGTCAAAAAACACCACAGGTTTTTACCACTTATCCATTTGAAGACTTCAAAGACAAACACAATGCAAGAAACAGTGTCACCAGGGGCAGAAGCACAAAGAACCGACCCACACAGACTGAAACACAGGGGTTTATATACTGACTATACAACGGGAAACAGGATAATAACAACAACAAAACTCAGATGGAATACAAACATGTGGCCGGAGTAAACAAAGCAAAGGCACACAGGACATAAACAGTGATACAGAGGAGAATATGGGGGTAAATGCCAAGCAGCAGGGAACCGAAGGGAAAAGGTTACTGCAGGGGGCACAACATGGGGGTCACCCTTTTGTAAAATAGAAAAAAGTAATGCCACACCTCCTGCCTGCTTGTTTGTCTTAACATTATTTAATTCTATGTATGAATGTGATAATAGGGAAGAAAATAAACAAGCTCACGTTCGCCCGCGGTGATGCTGAAGACTCCCTCACTTGCTGGCAAAATGCGATATAAGTGCATCCCAATAATTGCAGCAACTCGCCACTCAAACAATGGGAGTCCCCTGCAACTTTAATATCCAACCACTCCTTTTTTATTTCTGTTTCTCTGCAACTTTCTGAACTTTCCTTCACACTGCGCCACTCCAGCTTTCTTTTATTTTTCATGCCACTGCTCAAGACACCAAATATCGTGTTTTCCTTCATTACACATTCACTGGAATTCCTTTTATCCCACCAAGCTGTGGCCACTGCCTTGTAACGAGACACAGAACGGAAGGGGTGTATTTATACTGATTTGCATATTCAAATAAGTGGGCGGTGCCAGGGTGGGGCTATAGGCTTGTGCATGTGCAGTAAATTTCATGTTGATGAGGATTTATAAAGGAAGGTTATGTAGAACTTTGCTACACACAGATTTATGCATCTGAATATTATACATGAGGACCCGGATAAGAGTGTCCTTTTAGGACTGTCTATTATAATCCAGCCCTGAATTCACCCCTCGGCTGTTTACACTCTCAGAGTTTGCATGTTTATCATATTCCAATGTGTGCGTTTGCTGTCCAGGCTGGAATGTTCCTATAAGTTGATGTTTCTGCTCGAGTCTCCTGCTGCTATCAAGAAATTAGCCTGCAAGAGTGACCCAGAGGTCTTATGGAAACTCTGCAATGGTCCTAGGCCAGGGGTCACCAACATGGACCACATGAGTAGCCCGCGGACCTGTTCTAAAAAAAGCACAGCTCACCAGTGAGCAGCGTCTAACATTTAATTTTATTCTGTTGCTATGGGGAAGCTGGTGGCCTAGTGGTCTGGAAGTTGCGGGTTCGATTCCCAAGACCACTATACTGCAAAAAATCCTGATTTAACCAAGACTTGCAATCTTATTTCTAGCCTAAAAGTCTTTTTACCTTGTTTTGAGAATAATACACTACATTAGAGCAGATTTTTTTGCTCTTATATAGTATATAAAGATTGTTTTAAGATATTTTTCCTATTTAAAGAAGTCTTTAGACTAGAAACAAGTGAAATTATCTGTCAGTGCAGTAAAATATTTACAGTTGGTATGATTTCTTGAAATATGGAAAAAATACCTTAAACAATCTTAATAACCTTATAAAGTCTGCTCTTATATAGTATATTATTCTCTAAACAAGATCAAGAAGACTTTTAGGCTAGAAATAAGATTGCAAGTCTTAGTTAGATCAGGAGTTTTTGCAGTGTAGGCACCTCTGAGGTCCCCTGAGCGAGGTACCGTCCCCACACTCTGGTGCTGCTGCTGCTGCTGCTGCTGGTGGTGGTGCTGCTGCTGCTGCTGCTGGTGGTGGTGGTGGTAGTGGTGGTGGTGGTGCTGGTGCTGCTGCTGCTGGTGGTGCTGGTGGTGGTGGTGGTAGTGGTGGTGGTGCTGGTGGTGGTGCTGGTGGTGGTGGTGCTGGTGGTGCTGCTGCTGGTGGTGCTGGTGGTGGTGGTGGTGGTGGTGGTGGTGGTGGTGCTGGTGCTGGTGGTGATGCTAGTGGTGGTGGTGGTGCTGGTGGTGCTGGTGGTGTTGTAGTGTTGTTGTAGTGGTTAGGATACTTGCCTCTAGACCAAGAGGGCATGGGTTCGAATCCTACTTTCAGCACCTTCAGCCCCACCACTGGGTCCCTGAGACCCTTAACCCCAAGTTGCTCCAGGGAGAGACTGCCCCCTGTAGGTAGTGAGTGGAAGTCGCTTTGGATAAAAGCGTCTGGTAAATGTAATTACGTTTGCATTGGTACAGATTTGAAAATGACAATATCTAAAAAAGCATTTAAAACACGTTTATTATATGTGAAGTTTAGGTAAACTCTAGTGTATCAGACTGACAGCCCTTCGTTTGGATCAGTATCCATGAAGTAGCTCTCAGTTTCAAAAAGGTTGGTGAAATAGTTATAAGAAAACAACTAAATAATGGCAAATAACAACTTGTAAACATCAAATATAGACTGAACTTTTCATTTATGACTTTAATTTGACTATTTTTTTGGTATTTTTAATTTTTTTTATCCATCTTGTCATCTTGTGTTAAGCCTTTTGTTTTATTTGTCCCTTACGTTTGATGTCCCAAAAAAAAAAGGTTTCAGAATCCATCAAAATTCATTCTTACATGACCATTTTCCAGCCATAGAATTACCATTCTGTCTTTGTTCATGTGCCTTTAAGGTATAGATATGTAAATCATCTCTTTTCTGATTGGTCGCTCCATATTGCAGTTCATTCCGAAGACAGTGTGGGGCTGAAACACTCCTTAGAACTGTAGCATTCAACTGCTGTCGGCTGAATAAGGACAAATATGGAAATATGTGGTTCTTGTGACATCACAAAAACTGATATGGGAACAGGCTGTTTTTTTCGGCTTAGTTTCCTTTTACGGACTGTATGGATGGGACAGGGAATATTTACACACTTTCATATTTTTTTTAATTCCACAAAAGTGATGACATCGGACCTTTAATATACAGACAAGCATTGCAATACTAATATTCTGTCCAGCCCCAGCCATTATACTGTTGACCTTTACCACCAACACCAATTATTTTAAGCACTACTCATAACCAGTGGTCGAGATTTTTATTTATAACACAAAACTAATGAGATTTTTATTTGTGGATAATACTGCTCATCTTTTTTGTGTCTTACAGAGCCTGGATCGGGATCTGGGGATGAAGGTAAAGCCACACACACACACACACACACACACACACACACACACACACACACACACACACACACACACACACACACAC
>JBBJLR010075481.1:0-10851 GCA_037577145.1 Brachypetersius gabonensis
ACACACACACACACACACACGCACTCTCACGCACATACATATACTCACTCACACACACACACACACACACACACACACACACACACACACACACACACGCAAACTGTACAAACAGTGAACAGAGATGTTTTTATACATGTTACATTATATTGTGTTACACAGAATTCTTCACCCTGAATCTGATCTTAGACACATATTCAGAATCTGAACATACTATCAAATCTAAACAGGGTATGTTCCGCAGCTGTAAACGGGTTCTCTGCGGTTTGAGAATGTCCAGAGTTTGCAGGACGTCCTGCATGTTCTGGTGTTTTTAGGGGTATAATGAGGTCAAGAGGTCGAACTCTAGGGTCCAGGCCCTGTCCAGAGTGCTCCTGCTCCTCTCTGATGTCACTGGGGTGTGGTGGAGGTTGCTGGAAAACATCTGCCCTCTGTCTGCGCGTGTGTGTGTGTGTGGTCAGACGAGTGGTACGTGACGCAGGCAGGGGGGTTGACGCACTCCACTGGAGACCCAGGGGTCAGGGTGGGTCAGACAACCTTTCTTGACAGTGGGCACCAACAAGCCTGAAGCTGAAGACATCTGCTCCCCTCTGTCCTTCAGTCCTTATCCTCACTATTCTCACACCTACTGGAGTTCTGTTCGGTCTTCTGTTCAGCAGGAAACCCTGCGGTTCTTCCTCATGCTCTCAGGGCCGTTCTCCTTTGTCATGTTCACTTTCTTCACTTTCTTTAGCAGTTCTTCCTTGTCCTCTTAGGGAGGCTCTGAGAATCAGCAGAAGAACCTCTCTAAGAGCACAAGGAAGGACCGCTGAGAAGAAACACGAAGAACCACAAAGATGAACCTAGAACAAGACAATGAGTAAAAGCCACTGAGAGGCTCTAAAGCTGGAACCCTTCCTCCTCTGAATAGAAGATTGAGCAGAACTCCAGTAGCTGCTCTCATAGAGGTTCTTCTTTTCTTTTGAGACACCCAGAAATAAACGAATTTTAATAATAGGCTACATTTATATAGCGCCTTTCACAATCCCAAGGTTGCTTTACAAAGCAGGGAGAGAGAAAAAAGGAAAGAAATCCATTACATAGACATGGTGGAAGAGAAATACTCATAGAAAAGAAAGATCTTCAGATCCCGTTTGAAAGATGAGGTAGAGCAGGAGTCACGGAGGGTTTGAGTCTAGAGCATGGAACGAGAAGAACATTAGTGCCAGAAGATCTGAGAGAGCGAGAGGAAGAGATTTACAAGGGAGGCCGATGAACAAGGAGTTGCAATCATCAATACAAGACATAATGAAGGCACGGACTAGACTGAGAGCATCACCGCTAGACCAGAGTGGGCATAAGCTGTTTTTGAGATTAACTTGATGTGAGCACACCAAGATTTCTGACAACCGGTGTATGCTTTACCAGCACACCATCAATACAGACCAAAAAAACCCCAGAATGAGATCATGAGGATTTGGAGCCAATTAGTAATGCCTCAGTTTTATCGATATTTTACTGTTGAAAGTCCAGCATCCAGAGTTTTAGGTCAGTGATGCAAGCTGTTAGAGTTGGGTGGAGAGACTGAGGGGGAGTGTGTAGTGACATATAACTGAGACCGTGGCTATGTATAATCTGGCCAAGCGTCATGATGTAAACAAGGAAGAGAAGGGGTCCAAGGACTGAACCCTGGGGGACCCCTGACATGAAAGGAGAGATGGAAGATTTATTCGGACCCATTATGATAAATTGTCTATTTGTAAGATACAACCTAAACCACTGGAGGCCAATGTCTGTGGTAACAATAGATGGAAAACAGGAGAAGAGTATTTTGTGATTTACAGTGTCAAATGCAGCACTTAAATCGAGGAGGAGCAGAATATGGAGTAACCCATGGTCTGCTGACCGGAGGAGCTGTTTCAATGCTGTGAGTACGGAACCCTGACTGAAAAGGCTCAGAGAGTGAGTCGCAGCTTAGGAAGGCCTGACATTGAGTTGCTACTACTATTTCCATGACTTTAGCTAGAAAAGGGAGATTTGAGATGGGGCTGTAACTGGACAGAGATGTTGGATCTAGGTTGGGTTTTTATAATAGGGGTTACTGCAGCAAGGGCCAGAGCCAAAGGAAAGACAAGAATTAATTATGAATGCAATGGGGTCACTAATTACTGTAGTACACGCTTTAAGTAAAGAGGTGGGGTGGGGTCAATTTGACAGGAGGAAGGATTAGCTTGAGCAATAAGTTCAGAAACAGTAGGAGAATCAACAGGTGTAAAACGGCCCAGTGGTGAAGCTGGAGAAGGAGCATTTACAGTGGGAGACACATGAGAGTTAAATAGATTTGGTACATTTTATTTTCAAAGAAAATAATGGAGGAGTTTATTAAAAGTCCTGAAGAGGCTCCTAGGTCTAGATTTAACACCATTTATGATGGAGGAATAGTAGCTGGGGTGAACAGCATTTAGAGCATCCCTATACTTCTGTATTTGTTCAGTGTAAATGATTTTCTTGGGTGTTTTGGGATCATTTTAAAATCGAGAGAAGGATCTGAAAGATTCTCCTGATTTCAGTAAATATAACCGGTGTAAAACAGTCCAGAACCGGAGTTGGTTCTTCTACATGTTCACTGTTTGCTGCTCTTTCTCTCGGCATGCCACTGCTCGGCCGCTCTCCGGAGCCCTTCCTTCTGCGGGTTTTCCCTCCCACTTGTGGGTGGAGAGTATTCTAACAGTTCTTCCTGGTTCAAATATCTTTTTTCTAATTAAAGAATTTAGTTCTTTATGTTCGTTGGCATGTGACGCCATTTTCAACCCCCAATAGTTTTTTTTATTATTATTACATACTTTGGTTCTACGTGACACAGGAACACCAAACAAAGCCGTCTGGCACCTCAAGCACAGACACACACCAAGGGAACTTCCATATAGGGAACTGTTTTACTGAATAACGGTACAGCTTTGCCATTTGTTGCGCTTCAGGCTTGGATCCGTATGGCTCAGGTTCTAAGGGTGAACACAGTTAATTCACTTGTTCAGGCCTAAACATTAATTCACACAAAGCAGTAACTATATATTTTTTTATACTTAGGGCTGGGAAAGTTAACGCATTATTTACTTAATGCCGACAATTATTTTATTGTAATAAAACCTGCATTAACGCTAATGCAGGTTTTAAAAATCCTTTTATTTTGAAAGTCTGTGCTTTCACCAAAGTAACACGAGCAGGGACGGACTGGGACTTTCTTTACCAGGTTGGGTTTTTGCATCTCTGTCGCAACTTGGGCCTTTTTGCCGAACGCACAGATTGCCAGTCCGCCCCTGAACACCAGCGCTGAGCTTTTTAATATGGACAAAAGTAATGGGACATCTGACCCCCGTAATAACCAGCCAACACGTACAGCGCTCCCATTACTTTTGTCCATATAAGAAGCCTGACCATTACACCAAATGTGACTTTAATACTGGTTCCGCCCACATTCTCTGCAGCTGCTATAATGGCTGCGCTCCCATGCTCTGGTCAATAACAAGCTATGGGTATAGATATAGATAAAACATGAACGCCCTGCAGTGGCAAATAGCGTTTTATATTTGATTACATTAATGTTTTTACAGAAATATTTGATCTTCAGCTGTGTGACTGTTAAAGAGAACCCTGCGGTTAAAAATTCCCTTATTTGTTTAAAGTCTTTTTTTACAGTGTTACTCCACTTTTGTCGTTAATAAATATAAATCTGCACAAAGCAAACATATTTGTTAATAAGAGTATTAAAAAAAGAATTTGGTAAGAGTATTAAAAACTGTATATTTAGTACAGACTTAAAGGTGCGATTAATTGCAAGTTAACTATGGCAAACATGAGCGATTAAATATTCTAATCTACTGACAGCCCTAATTATATTATATTATTTCTCACCCTGCACCTCCTCATCGCCTCAGTAATACAAAAGTATCGCTTCACTAATAGTCCCTGAATCTGACCATTATTTATTGAGTCAGGTTTATTTATGTAGACCATTATTACACACAAAGGTCATTAAATGTGCTTTACAGCAATAGAATAAACAAAACTGCATACAAATATTAATAAGTAAAAAATAAAATAAATAAAAGAATACATAGAAAATCAATAAAAGAAGAATAAAAAAGTGATGGACACAGTCTGTTATAACATTTAATAGATAATCTGTAACAGATATACTGTAATAAGCAATAAGATCAAATTTTTAGTCCATAATGCAAAGATTAAAGGTGATATAAGCTGTCCTACGTTACATTAAGCGCCATAACTATGTAATAACTATGTAATTCTGCATTAATAATCCATATTAAACAGTGTATCTACTGGTAACAGACACTGTTAGGCTTGGTCACATTACTTTGAGGCTGAACATTATATTTATTAACATCAGTTTGAACAAATGTAACTGCATGTAATTTCATGGGATTCCATCATGAAAATGCAAATTCAAAGCTACACACCATTTCCCAACAAATTCAAGCCTCCTGTAACTGCACTGTTCTGATAAAACGTAGCGTGCTGCCCAACCTCTCATACATCCACAGTACGGTTCAAAAGTCTATGCTGAATACTAAATACCAAATACTATACAAAATAAAACTAAAAGGAAAAAATATAAATAACCCCATACAGTAAACGATGTTGTGTTCAGTATATCAGTGCACTTCTTCATGGAACTTCAGTATTACTGTAGTTTAATCAGAAATTTGGTTCAACTCGATCAGTCCTTCATTACATTTTATCAGGAGTTTCACAAATCCAAACCACGGCGGAGGAACCAAGGAGGAACCTGAAACCAAACATATGTTCTCCTCACCAGCTCACACCACTTTTATCAGCAAAACAAAACTTTTTACTTTTTACTGCTTGATTGCATTTATTCTATTGTTCACTTTGCCAGCAAACAAATAGCTTTAATTTGATAAGGTAGCTAAGAGTAAATGGTAGGTTTACTCTTACTACCCAGGTAGTATTGCAACAGTACTGCTGTTACATTGAGGCACTTAATTAGTCTGGAGACGCGCCTGGCGCCACAGCTTTATCTGGTAAATTCGGGCTACTGTACAAGGTGTCTGCTATCAGTGTGTGACTGTGTATGTGTGTGTGTGTGTGTGTGTGTGTGTGTGTGTGTGTGTGTGTGTGTGTGTGTGTGTGTGTGTGTGTGTGTGTGGGCTCGGCGGTTGCGTCTCTGGCTCTCAGGACACTTATCAGGTAAAGCGTGTGACAGGAATGACTGCTGTAACTGATAGCGCCACACACAGATACACACCCAACCTGCTTCACACCATCCCACCAGACCTCCACAGTTTTGGGCGTGAAGGGTCCAGAAATCAGGCACTATTTTAGTGTGTGGGGCCCCTGGGGTCACTTATCTCACAACGAGGACTAAAAAGGGCCCACTCGCTGCTCTGGGAGCCCTTTGCTGCTATAACAGAGTCTCTAACATGGTGAAACGTTCACACACGTCATATGGACTCTTCTCACTTCTACTATCTGGTAAACAGTGTCAAACCTTTGGCTCTGGTTCTGGAAAGACTATGCAACAGTTTCAGGCCCTCTGAACTCCACATAAATGTCTAGTTCCTGAGAACCTAGCATCATTCCAGGTTACAGCCTGACTTTATACACGTCTCATATTGAACTCTAGACATTTACGGCATTTAGCAGACATTTTTATCTAAAGCAACTTCCATTCCCTACCTACAGGGGGCAGTCTCTCCCTAATCTGGGGTTAAGGGTCTTGCTCAGGAACCTGGTGGTGCTGAAGGTAGGATTCGAACCCATTCTTGGTCCAGAGGCAAGTATCCTACCCACTAGACCACACCCACCTACCCACCTACACCTTCAACTGTTTACTGTTTACTGGCACTGCAGGGGCTCTTATGTCCTGGCACTCGATTTGATGAGCCATAATTTGTAATTTATGGTTCTATGCTGCTAAGCATCTCCTGCATAATAATAATCACACTTTTAGTGCAACAGGAGTCACTCTGGAAGGTTTACATACCGTTCACACCGTACTGTCACATTTCATCACTGTACTCTGTTGTTGTATCTATTTATTGTGTTGTTTCGGTAATATCTTGCACTCTGTTGAATGTTGAATATTACTGAGGGTCAATGGTGAACCCTTATGTCTTTATTTTACCCCTTAAACTGCCATGAGGTTTTAAACCCGTGACTTGTGCTCCCTCAGTCAAGCAACATGTCCACTAAGAGTATGAAGGAGACACACTCTAGCACATTCAGTAAAAACGCTACTGCTCACTTACTGCTCACTTACATTGTGAAACATCAAAACCTAAACATTAAGCCTGAAAAGATGTTTGCATAGTGCTATTATAGACTATTTTCACAGAAAATCAGACTTAATTCATTTAGAACCCTCTTCAGAACTTTTTTAATTTAGTCGGAATTCCTTTGAGCCCCGGTTCTCCTCAATGGTTCTTCCTGTTGTTCTTAAGGAGGTTCTCCTTTTGAGTCTGTTTCTTTCCGAGGTCCTACCTCTTCCTCTTGGGGAGCTTCTCTGTTGTTTTACTGCCTCTGTGATTTGCTGTTGAATTTGAAGAGAAAGTAAATGTTGCTTTTTCACTTGTTTCGGATCATTTTTGTTTTGGAGGCCCATCATTTATTAAAGATTAAACAGTGGAAAAGAAACCAGATACCGGAAATTAGTTTACGGCTGTAAACTCTGTGATGAAGAAATAAAAATGTTACCAATCAATCAATGGATGAAGTGATCAATTAACCATTCGAACAATCCATCAAACAACCAACCTATTATTAAATAAACATGAATCAATCGATCAATCAGTTGATTCAATCAATCGATCAGTCAATTAGCCAATCAAATGAACATCAATCAATCATTTAATCAATCAACCAGTAAATCAATTGATCAATTAACCTATTATTAAATAAACATGAAGTCAAAGGTTTGATTAACCAACCAATCAACCCATCAAGCAAACAACCATTCACGGAACAAACTGACCAATCAATCAACAAATCCACGAATAAATTAACCAGTCAATCTGTTGATCAATATTCAAGCTGCCGTGAGGTTTAGTTCATCAGGTGTGAGTTTTAGTTTCGGTTCTAAATGTTTTAAAGTGTTTTAGAATTGAATGAATGAGTCCCTGAGGCTCTGCTGGAACAGCAGAACGGAACTCTGGATCAGGAATGAGGCTGGAAAACACAATCTGGAATTTATGCCTTTCCTTGAAAGCTGCTGAGAAGAAAGTGGACAGTAAACGTGAACTCGAGAGCAGAACTTCAGCCAATAATGTTCTTTTATTTTTTATTTGAGTGTCTATGAATATTTGATGTATAATCGAGGGGGTGATGAAACAACGGGCTCCTGTTTCTCTCCCGGAGCAGTGACAAGTTGTGCAACAACAGATTTCATCAGTCATTGTTCTCCAAAACACCACTTTCCACTAAAGCAGAAAAAAACGTCTCCTGACGACGTTCCTCATACGACTGATGAGGAAGAGCAGCTTCGTAAGAAAACAACTGAACCGAGACTTCTGAGAAACACTCCGCCTGATTGGCTTATAGATAACACATGGCCAGAAGTGGGTGTAACCCACACCTGCATCACAAACACACACACACACACACACACACACACACACACACACACACACAGGGACCTTCTAAAGGCGGCCAATCAAGACTAAATCCAACCTTCATAAAACCTTCACATTTCAGCTTTAATACCTCCTGAACTCCAGATCTTCTACAGAAAGGACCGTTTTAGTCCAAATGTTTCTCTAAATGTTGGATAACCTGCATCTCTAACTTTAACTGAGCTCATAAAAACATCATAACTCATCAGAAATTGAATTATTTTAATGTGTGAGTGTGTGTGTGTGTGTGTGTGTGTGTGTGTGTGTGTGTGTGTGTACAGTCAGTTCATGTCCATTCTGCAGCCAACTGTGTTCTACAAAACTGACCACCTAACTTTCACTCAAACTTCAATCAACCTTCATCGAATCTTCATCCAATCCTTATTAAATCTTCACCCAACCTCCACCCTTTACCCTTCACCATCTCCTACAGAAAGGATCGTTTTAGTCCAATGGTTTCTCTAAATTTTGGATAACCTGCATCTCTAATTGTAACTGAACTAAAAATGCCTCCAAATCTATTCCCAGAACACTTTTATTTAATTTTAAAGTTTAATTACCCTTAAAGAAAATGTAAAGGTAAATAAAATCAGAATCTGAAAACTTTATTGCTTAATAAAATGTTAGCATTAAAGGTTAGCATTAGCAGTGTGCAAACATTGGTGCACAAAAGAAAGGTTGAAACAACTCTCTCTACCCACATGTTTAGACAGGGCACAGCTTACTAATACTAAACAAACTGAGATAACTGTTGATAATTGCGGGGGGGGGGGACAAGGACAAGACACAGAGCAGTTATGCTACATGCTACAGCAGCGTTTTCTTCCACGTGTGACTGAATCCATGACCCCTGATCCACGTATAACTTCAATGTGTGAATGTAAGTGTGGACTGGATGAAGATCCATCAATCTTCATCCAGTCTTCACCCAGTCTAGACAGACCTTTATCCAACTTTCACTCAACCTTCACCCAACCTTCAACTAATCTTCACCCAACCCTCATCCAACCTTTAATTGATCTTCTGCCACCTTTTACCCGGGTCTGTCTATAATCATTTTGCCTGCTTTTTTATTGGTTTGCTATTGTAGAGTCCAGCATCTTCCATTACTCAAGTCACTGAAGTCCTAAAGTCCCACTTCATCCCCAGAAATCCAAAACGATGTTTTTTAATGGCCAACAGAACTCAAAGTGTATCAGTAAACTCTGATTTCAGTAAATATAAACAGTGTAAAGCAGTCTAGAACCACTGTTTACCCTCAGAACTCAAAGTGTATCAGTAAACTCTGATTTCAGTAAATATAAACAGTGTAAAGCAGTCTAGAACCACTGTTTACCCTCAGAACTCAAAGTGTATCAGTAAACTCTGATTTCAGTCAATATAAACGTGTAAAACAGTCTAGAACAGGTGTTTACCCTCAGAATTCAGAGTGTATCAGTTTTTAAACTCCAGCAGCATTTTTTATTTCAGTAACTTTGGATTTACATGACACAGGAACACCAAACAAAGCTCAGCATTATCTCTTGACACCTCCAGCATCAACACACACCAGGGGAACTTCCATATAAGGAGTTGTTTTGTAACAGGATTTGTGCTGCTCGTGTTCTAAGTGTTTTGGGGATTATTAGCACCACTAAAGTTCTTGATATGGTGGAGCAGGAGACACAGTGGAGCAGGAGAACGCATAGTTTGCATCTAATGGGGGTTCTCCACTGACTGGTACCAGCTCGGTTCGATTCAGCTCTATTAGCATTTCTTGCTTTTCCATCACTAAAACATTAGCCTAATGTTGCTTCTTTAAGCCAATTGTCTCCGTTTTGTGACAAACAGCCACAAACCAAGGATAAGAAATAAACCCCCTCTGATTTCATCCATGCTGGCGATTGTAATGATGCTGGGTTGTTTACCTCAGCTTAGAGCGCTCTGGCTGCTGCTAAGAATGTTTGGTCTCTACAGAAACTAGCTGTAGTGGAAAACTGTAGGTCCGAAACCAAACTGAACAGAGTAGACCCGAACTGAACCGATCCGAGCTGGTACCAGTCAGTGGAGAACCCCTATAAGCGTTCCGTGCCAGGTAGACTTCGGTGGTGGCAGACGTAAATGTTGCCATGGTGAGAGAAAACAGAGGGGTTTGGCTGCCTCTTTAATTTAAGGTGGAAAAAAATTACATGAGCTCAGCTTTGGGTTTCTCCAGCCATCCACATTGGGCACATTGAGCTTTATGGAGAATCTGTGGGTGGAACGTTTTACAAACGTGTGAAGATAAGCTCAGGAGATGAATCTGTGACCAAATAGGGCATGAAGGCTTTGCTAATCGGGTTTTGACGTCGGGCGGCATCGCTGTAAGCTGTATGGAGTTTATGTAAACGTGGTAATTTTACCCCCTCAGCTTTTCCCTCTTTCAGCGTGGAGGTAATAACAGACCTTTCTGGGGTTAGACTCCGACATCATGTGGAAGCAGTTTTCAAAAAATCTAAGGCAAATATTTAAGGGATGCCCTTTCAGAAAAGCCTGTATGCGAATGCAACCTTCACTCCACATTAGCATAATGAAGTCACTTATCAAAGCCAGTGCCTGCAGTAACAGTATGACAAGGTTAGAGCTTGTTTTGGATAACATCTGGGCTCCTTCAGGTCTCTCCTCTTCAATAATGACACCACAGTTCAGCTCCTGGAGGCTGTTTCTGGAGAGAATGGAGAGAGTAATCTAATTCGGAGAGGGTTTCAAAGAGAATGGCACTCCTGTGTTGAGTCGAGGTGTTCTGGATGACTGGACTTTCCTTAACAGCAAAGAGTACCATTGCTGTGGACCTCCTCATCTTCTAAAGCCTGGTGTTTACAGCAAAGTGGGATTCCTCTGGAAAGAGAACTGATGTTGTCAATGGAGGTCATTGTTGTTGGATGTAACCACAGACAACAGAGAAAGCTAATGCCAATGGAAAGCATTCTACAGAGTAACAGTGCAAAGTCCCAAACCATGAATTTCCAGAGGGGAGGCGTGAATACAGTTAGGGCTGTGCGATATGGCATAAAATTCATATTGCAATGTAAATTGAACCATAGACGGTATATATACACAACCAGATCAGAACAGTTTATTATCAGCTTATTTTGCATGGATATGTGAAATTCTGCTAATCTAAATGCTGTGTGTGAGACTTTGTGTGTGTGTGTGTGTGTGTGTGTGTGTGTGTGTGTGTGTGTGTGTGTGTGTGTGTGTGTGT
>JBBJLR010075522.1:0-10850 GCA_037577145.1 Brachypetersius gabonensis
TGTGTGTTTGTGTGTGTGTGTGTGTGTGTGTGTGTGTGTGTGTATGTGTGTGTGTGTGTGTGTGTGTGTGTGTGTGTTTGTGTATTTGTGTGTGTGTTTGTGTGTGTGTGTGTAAGTCTCTAGCTTGTGCCTGTAGACCCCTGGAGAGGCGCCGGGTCTTCGCAACCCCAGTAAGGATTAAGCGGTTACAGAAAATCAGTGACTGCTTTATAGGCAAACTGAATAAAACCAATTAGACAATTTGAACCCAAACCATTTAGGTTTAATTAGAGCCAAGATTAAGAAAAATGGTTTGAAGATGGTTATTATAATTTTTTCACTGTCCTCTGTCATTTAATACTGACTATGAATTTAACCAGGTTATGACTTCCTTGCAGACTTTGTTTACTCACAATTTTAGAACATTGGCAAGTTTGTATGTAAATGTCCAAATCCAGTCCATATGGTGTCAGTAGCATTCATTTCAGGTTCTATCAGGGAATGGCAACTTCACAGTGAGCTTAATTAAATTAGATGATTATATTATGTGGTATTATCATATTACATTATGTTATATTTGGTTAAATTAGATTATATTAGATCAGGTTTGATTCGATTGTATTTGTCCTGGTAACTGGATTTAGTGCAGTCAAGTGTGTGAAACTTTGTCACTGATATTTTACTGATACATGTTCGCCTCGAAAAGTAAGTACTGGGACTTCTCTGAAACATTTCCTGAAACTTGTGCGAGATGTTTGCGATAACATGCCCCTCCAGTGCCGATGTATTCCCCTTGTAGCGGAGAACCTGGAGAGCTGCAGCTCCGCAGGAGGAACACTGGGCTTGTCTCAGTTCTCACCTCAGTCTGACCTCACTCCTCATTCTCAGGAACGATCGCTCGCTCTCACTCTCCCTCCTCAGCCCCACTTTTTAATTAGAGTCCAGAACCGAAAGCTTTATGAAGTAACAGCCAAGCGCCGCACGCTTTCACAAATATAATTGGAACCCAGCAAAGGATAAGCTTGAGGTTTCTGCCAAAAAACAAATACAGATCTCTCTCTTTCTCTCTCTCTCCCTCTCGCCTTTTCTCTCTGTCTCTCTCTCGCTCTCTCTCTCTCCCGCTCTCCTTTTCTCTCTGTCTCTCTCTCGCTCACTCTCTCTCCCTCTCTCCTTTTCTCTCTCTCTCTCTCTCTCTCTCTCTCTCTCTCTCTCTTTCTCTTGCTCTCTTTCTCTTTGACTTTCTCTCTCTGTCTCTCATTTTCTCTCTTATTCGTTCTCATTTTCTGTCTCTCCGTCTCTCTCTTTCTATTTTTCTTTTCTCTCTCTGTCTCTCTCTTTCTCTTTTTCTTTTTCTTTCTCGATTTCTGTCTCTCTCTCTCTTTGTCTCTTTCACTTCTCTTTTTCTCTAACTCTCTTTTCTCTCATTTTCTGTCTCTCTCTTTTTTCATGTTCTTTTATTCTCTCTTTCTCTCTCTGCCACTCCAACTCCCCAGTTCTATATCCACTGTTCTCCTTATCTTTCTTTGTTCTTGTTCCTTCACTCTCTCCTCTCCCTTCTTCCTCTTTTTCTCTTTCTCTGATTATTCTTTTTTCTTTGTCTCTCTTTTCTCTCATTGTCCTCGTCTTGCTTTCTATTTTACTCACTTTTACTGTTTCTCTTTTTTTGTTTGTTTGTTTGTTTGTTTCTTTCTTTCTTTCTTTCTATCTTTATTTCTTTCTTTCTTTCTCCTCACTCTCTGCCTATATTAAGGTCACCTCTTTCTCTTTCTCTTTCCTTTTACTCCCTTTCGCTCTTCCTCCTTGTTCTGTCTGTCATTTCTCACATTATCTATCTTTCCTTTTTTCTCTCTCTTTTCATTCTATTGTTTTTTTCTTTCCTGTCATTTCTTCACTCTCTTCCTCTCATTCTCATTATTTGACTTTCTCTCTTTGTTGTTTTCTATGTTTCTTGCTTCTCTGTCGTTTTCTTTTTCTTATTCTTCTCACTCTCTGTTTCTTTATAATTTCTCTGTCTTTATCCTCTTTCTCGTCACTCCATCTTTCTTTTCTCTCATCAAATGTCTGTCTGTTCCTTTTTTTCTTTATATTCTCATCCCCTTTTATCTCTCTTTCCTACTCTCTCTCTGTTTCTTTTTGCTTTATCTTTCTTTTCAGACATTATCTGTCTCTCCATCCCTCTCCCTCTCTCTTTCTTTTTACTTTCATTCCTTCTCTTTCTCTTTCTCTTTTCCTTAATCTTTCTTTTTGTATCCTTTTCATTTTTTTTCTCTTTTTCCTCTCATCTCCCCTCTCTTTCTTTTGCTTTATTTTTCGTGTCTTTTGTATGTTATCTCTCTTTCCTCTCATTTCTTCTCCATCTCTCCCTCCCTCTCTCTCCCTTTCTCTCTCTCCTTTTCTCATTTTCTCTCTCTCTCTTTCCCTCCCTCTCTGTCCCTTTCTCTCTCCTTTTCTTATTTTTTTTCTCTCTCTCTTTCTCTCCCTCTCTCTTCCTTTCTCTCTACTTTTCTCCTTTTCTTATCTCTCTATTGCCATCTCTCTATGTCTCTCTCTCTCCCTCTCTCACTCTCTCTCTCCCTGTCTCTCTCTCTCTCTCTCTCTCTCTCTCCCTCTCTCTCTCGCTCTCTCTCTCTCAGTTATATTTTAAGAATATAGCCCACATCTGGGGTTATATAAAACACTGTAATCTGTGTGTCTGGGGGACGTGATGCTATCGTTGTTGTGATAAATTACATCAATACGATTGTGTTGTGGGGATTAACGCCTCTCCTAGAATCCTGAACAACTGTGTGCTTCATAAAAAAGGATGCGATTTCATGGGCACATTTGTTCCGACTTTGTTTATAAAGCTAAAAAAAAGCACATTTTTGCCCTAACCCTTTTTAAAAAGTTGTTGTTTCCTACCTGTTGACGCCACGTCAGAGTGCCAAACAGCTTGGATGTAATAGACTTCGCCTCTGAAGGCGAGATCGAGCGGCTGCTCTCGGGCTCGTGTGATTACTGTTCCGAGAAACTGGCTGAGCACAGATGCTAACGCAGTTGTTGCCTTGTGTTTTCTCAGGTGAGAAATGCAGGAGCTTTATTGATCTGGCTCCAGCGTCGGAGAGAGGTGAGTAATGACTGTCATTAGGCCTCCATCGAGGTTCGTCCGACAGCACGCACAACAGGCTTTGAACAGTACATCTCCTATCTCTGCTTCACTTATAGCCATAGATGTACTGACTTTTCACATGTGTGAATTAATTACTAATCATCAAGTGATATTATTCACAAACTAAAAAAGTTCACACGTGCAAATCATTAATGGTAGTTAATGAAGAGTTACTCACATGTAAAGACTTTTTGTGTATTATTAACTATGTATTAACTATTTATTACTATGAATTATTTGCTTAAAAGTTGTAAACTAGTGGTAGTTAGTGAATAGTAGTCAATACACACACGTAGATAGTCTTTACACTGGTGTAATAATTACTGTTTATTAATCACTATGAATTATTTGCTCACTCAAAGGTTACAGGTTATATGTATTGAAGTTTTACGTGTGAATTAATTACTATTAATCACTATTAATAACTATTTATGAACTACAATGCATTATTTAGTTCAACCTGGTAAACAATTAATGGTAGTTAATGATGTAAATAGTTAAAACACACATGTAAATAGTCTTGATTGTGTGTATTAATAATTTTTAATAACTATCCATTTAACTATGATGTATTATTTACTAAACATTTCATACATGTGAACAATTGCTGGTAGTTAATGAATAGTAATTAATGCAAAAAAGTAAATAGTCTTTACACAGGTGTATTAGTTACTAATTATTAACTATCTAAAGTAGTTCATATATGTTTAAATCAAGTTTCTTAACAATGTGCTTTGTCAAATGACTGGATGTTACTGTGTAAGATATGTTGATTGAGTAAAATAGTTGTTATTTTTGTTCTCGTAAGTAACATTTTACCAGTATCTACTATCAGTAACTCAGTAATTGCTATGATGATTTTAGCTACAAAAATTATTTTGTAACTACTCTAATTGTTTTAAATATCTTATCAGTTATTTTAAAAGTATTATTAATTAATTCAGCAGCGTCTGAATTTTTCAGTAAATACTATCAGTTGCTCAGTAACTGCTATGAACTACTAAATAAATGAAATGTGTTGCAGTTCTATCTTGTCAGATGTGATGTCTCAGTAAAATACCATTTAATTTATTTATTAATTATAAGTTTATTACTCAGTAACTGCCGCCTGTTTTACAGAAAGTGTTCAGTATCGACTATCGACTAAGAATCTCGCATTAATTACTTTCATGATTTTTTCAGTACTTGCATTGTGAAAAGTGATTTATTTTGAAAAATATTTTAATTTTGAAAAAATATATATATGCTAACTTAAAATGTTTAAGATCTAGACATTTTTGTATTCAACTGATTTTTTTTTTTCATGCAAACTTTAACAGTGTGCTATGAATGATTTATTTATTATTCAACATAAAGTGTTTTAGTAATTACTAGGAACTACGCAATAACTATTATGAATTATTCGGTAACTGCTAAGAAATTACTATATAAGTGAAGCTTTTTTGAGAGTGAGGAAATGAAACAGAAGTCACACCAAGTTCAAACCAAGGGAAATTAGTTCTATGCATGTGGATAAACCCACTGTTAGAATAGATCAAGTGTAGTTTAAATGTTTTATGTCACATAATCTGAAAAGCTCACTGTGAATTTGCTGATTTAGATTAAAAAAATACATTGTCTATATTTGACCAGAATAATTATATATTGTGAGACACCACTTGGCACCACTTGGAAGGCAGCATTGTTTTCAACTACACCATTGTTTTCTATGGCACAAATTTATGGGAAAGAGAGAGAAACAGGAAAAAAGAAAGAAGGAGAGAGACAAAGAGAGTGGTAATGTTTGAGAAAAAGAGGGGTGAGAGACAGAGAGAGAACGAGAAAGAGAGAGAGAGAGAGAGAAAGAGAGAGATGTTGGTTAGTGTAGTGGATATGATAAAAAGAGTCCTTGGGCAAGACTCCTAATGCTATGCAGTAAATGTAATGTACCGGGCCGCACAGAAAGACAGAATAAAAATATTACAGTCATTACCAGAGTCTGAAAGATCTTTTATTTAAAAAAAATGCTTGTCTTGGGTCACATGAAACCGTACATGAAAAATTTAGCCCACAAACTAACAAAAATGTGTAAAAAGAAAGGTTAGGAACCGATGCTTTAGAGCTTCATTAGCTCGCAAGCCCAAAACAAGCTCATGAGCTCATGATCTTTTCCTCTTAGCCCATCAATCTCTAAAACCTTATTACAGAACAAAATATCCACATGCTCACAAGAGCACCATGTCTTCTCCATAACCAATAAAAAGTCCAGCAAAAAGATCTCAACCAGACCTTACAATGAGACTGTTACAAGAAGTAAGAGCGAGAGCCAACATGAACATTGGATTTTATCAGAAAAGTCACTTTTATTAAACTTGCTTTTAGCTATAACCACTTATGCAAACTGACCCAGGCAAGGATATATGGAAGACCTCAAGTAAAAATCTTGGAGCTTGCTGAAGACATGCACTAAACCAATGCACTTGTAGCTCCATCTTTTTGGTCTACAGTTTGTCATGTCGTCTATTGGGGAGAAACAGAGCAGCACGCAACCAGGATCCAGATAGACAGTTTATTGAAACCCACAAAGCAAAACGTTCAACTCAAAACACTCTTTAACCCTGAGGGCTCTGCCTCCAGGAGTCTCGCTACTCCTTGGTAATCCCTCAGTTACGTTTCTTTTCCTGAAGCAGCCTCTGTCTACACCGTGCAGACTGGGAGCTTTCACAGTCCACTGGACCTCACACTGTCCTATCCCAGTCACAGTCTTTCGCTCAGCACCCCGTTACTCCTGTAAGATACAGAGAGAGATAGAGAGGGAGGAAGAGAGCGAAGATGAAACACTCCGTCAGAGAATCGTGCCACTCGTCTCTCTGATGCCACTGCTTTCCCCAGTCCGCTGAGAAGCTTGTCTTTCTCTCCTTGTGGCTGTCCTGTAACACACGAGCACCCCCACCACGGTCCACTCTCACTCACGCCCGACTGTCCCCAGCACTAGTGCAAACCACAGGGCAATACGTTTTCTAGAGTACAAATACTCTACATTACTTAGATGCGTTTTCTTTTACAGAGGTTGGGTTCTTGTCCCTTTCCCTCGCTGTTCAGATTTTCCTCAAGATGTTGGTGACCACGCACTGCTGTTCTGGTTCACCCAGGTTTTCACCACTCACACAGCCAATCACACACACACCTACAGCTCCTAATGAGAGCTCTGCAGCCCCCATTCACTCACGCGCACACCACACACACACGGCTCCTATTGAGCACACCTTTTGTCGTTCTTACTCACATACACACCCTTCGAATCCATAGCCCTTTCTTAGTATTCGGATGACCTGCTTCTCCTTTTCTGAGTCGAAGGGTCCCCAGACATCACACAGTTAAAGATTGCCCACCAAGCCGCTCCTCTTAGCAACTGTGCCAAGTAGACCTGGACCACTGCCACACACCTCCATGACATTATGTCTTGGCACCCTCCCACAGGCATACAGTGACGGTATTGTGCTTAGTTTTTCCTGTATATATCAGTCAGGTAAGTTTCTGACTCAAGTCTCTCCACACAGTTAATGGCCGGTTGTCGTCCCAAAGCCGTGTCCATGGAGTCGAACCAGAGGGCATTATTAATAACTTATTCATTCTGTCAGAGCTGCTTTTGTCATTGTGCTAACCAAACCCAGCTAACTTGTTATTGATGTCTTGGTACACTTTCGTGTTTCTCACAGACTGTTGAGCTTGTACTTCCCAGTTGTTAGTTTGTATCTTCATTGTTGTTTCTTTGCACAGAGAATAAAATGCAACGGCCTCTTTCAATGTTGCCGTGACATTTTAACCAATGAGAAAGCACTCAGCTTGGCTGCTGCTCACTTTGAGCATCGTCGTTGAGCAGCTCGGGATCTGCTTTGGTTTGGGTTACTTTATTTGTGATGGAAAAATATTTTTTCATGGTAAAAAAATATTTTTGCTGTGCCGGGAGTGTTCCATCACCCTGTGGTCAGAAAGTGAACACTGACGAAAAGCAGAGATGGGGTTGATTAATTGTGCACCAGAAGATCTTAAATTGTACCTCCAGTGGTGCTTGAAAGTTTGTGAACCCTTTAGAATTGTCTACATTTCTGGATAAATATGACCTGAAACATCATCAAATTTTCACCCAAGTCCTCAAAGAAGGCACAGCGAACCCAGTTAAATAAATGAGACAAAATATTTCACTTGGTCATTTATTTATTAAGAGAAATGATGTAATAATACATATCTGTCAGTGGCTAAAGTATGTGAACCTCTAGGATTAGCAAGTAATTTGAAGGTGATATTAGAGTCAGGTTTTTTCAATCAATATTGTGTATTTAGTGAAATGGACACTACACTAAACTGCACTCTCCTAAATATTTTATTTCCCTTGCATTCATATTCTTTAGCTACTAAATTCTTTTGACATGTGTGGGCACCTCCAGTATGGCAGATTAAACTCTGGTTTGAAAAGTAAGGAAGGATAAATCAAGGAAAGGGAAAGAAAAATCAATATTGTGTATTTAATGGAATGTATATGGAGCTCATTAAGTGTCCAGCCTAATCATGTCTGATGTATGTCTATTTACAACTTCTATTTGGGGTTTCTAAAAAAAAACAACGGTGAGAATTTCATACATTTTCTTTTTCAGTGATTTGACTGAAAATGAAAATACTGACACTAATAAGAAGCCAGTAAGCTGCCTCCCCTCTTTAGAAATGTCATTACCACTCAATAACATCATGCATTCCCTTTGAAAAGCCCATTTTTAAAGACCACCTTCTAATTAGTGAATTTTATTCAAGATTAGCTGCACTGCGCTGGGGAAAATACCATGTTTGAGATTTTTTATTTTTTCCATGAGCCATCTGTGCATAATGAATCAGCACTGAACAACCTACAGTTGACAAATCTGTAATTAATTCTTAATAGTGAGCGAGGAAAATTAAATTTGCTTGCAAATTAGGTCTGTTCACAGCTGCTCTGACATATATTTGTGGAGGAAGTGACATGATTTCCTAGCTTGCTTTGTACCCTGCACAAAAGGGCTGAAAATTTGGACCTAAAAATTTCACCCAACCGGATTGGACCCCTTACATTAAAAGTGATAATAATAGCCATCATTAGATCGCGAATACATAAGCCAACCTATTATTAAATAATACAACAGTCGAATAATCAGCTGTCCAAAATTTCATTTTTTGTCAATCATTTGAGTCTGGACTTCTCCTAATGTGCTTTTCTCTGCAGCCTATAGCAACATGTCTTTGCCTGTTTAATCCTAAAACCTTATGTTACAATAAACATAGCAACATTTTAGTCCAAACAGATTGAACATATGTTCTTTTAGCTACGTTAAACTGCACTCTCCTGAATTGATTCATATTTTATTTCCCTTGCATTCATATCCTTTAGCTCTAATTTCTCTCAACATGTGTGGGCATTAAACTCTGGTTTAAAGTTAGAAAAGTAAGGAAGGACAAATCAAGGAAAGGGAAAGAAAAATGCGAACCCAACCACAAGCTCCCAAGCTTGGGAAATGGCAAATATTTCAGGTCCTCTTTATGTTAAGAGGAACAGATTGGACCCAAGGTCTTCAATTATATCTCCATTTGTTGACTGACCAGACTATGCCATAACTGCATTTTGATTTATGTCTGTTTGAGAGCACTTCTCGATCTGAATGCTGTTGCGTTTGGCAGATAGCGAGGAGCAACAATGAAATTGCAGAGCAAATCTGATTTTTATATGTATTTTTTTCCACTGTCAGCTACGTCCCGCTCTGGAGGAGGAACAGCCACACTCTCAAAGAGCGCTCAAACTCTGGGAGATAAACGCTACAGACATAAATATTGCACACGGCTGTCACGGCTTAGGTTTGGTTCTTTTCATCATGCTGTGGAGTGCAAGCCTGCTGCCACATGCCAAGCTCCTTGAGAAACATGGGAGAAAACAAAAAACAAGACCTTCAAGCTTTCATGGAAGTATACCAAGGTCAGAAGATTGTCCTAATGTGGATTTCTGTAGTGCTCTAAACTGTCCTGGCATAAATTACATAAATTACATTCAGTCAAAAGAATTTAGAGACTGACGTCATCACAAGAGCCACTCTTTCCTCATGTATAGTACAGCTCAAAAGTTATATTCACTGTGAAAATCAACCTTAAATGAGTATTTTTAGATGAGTAGTGTGTTTTTTTTTTTTACATTAATATGGCTAAATAAACAAAATAAAGCTAAAAAGAATAAATGCAAATAACATTCTACAGTAAATAGTGATGTTATGTTCAGTATATCAGTGTGTTCTTGTGGAAGTCCAGTATTACTATAGTTTCATCAGAAACCTGGTTGGACTCGATCAGTCCTTCATTAAATTAAATCAGGAGCTTCACCATCCAAACCACGGCTGGAGGAGGAATCTGGAACTGAACCTGTGTTCTTCTCACCAGCTCACACAGTATTACACTACTTTTTACAGACAAAAATTGACAAACTTTTTTAATGCTTTTATGTTCGTTTGCATTTATTCTAATGTTAACGTTGCTAATGGAAATACACTTGATCACACGCTGAGGAAAATGGCTTTAAAGTACTTTACATTCTCTGAAAGATCCCTAGGCACAGTTAGATCTACAGTATATTTCTTTAATTGTTTTGTTTGTGTCATATACACATGCATTTATGCATTTAATTTATATCTATGATTCATCCAATTATTTATTTATTGTTATACTTAAAATTACAGAAGCACAACCAAATTGTCATAATTTTCACATTTGCTCAAATGCGATTTTTGCCAATGTTCCTCACACCTTGTTCCAACCCCAGTAAAAAAAAAAGACATTTTGGGGAGGACCGTGGATCATCAGAAGCACCAACTGGAGCAGAAGGTCCAAGGCCAAAACAACCCCAACAATCTCTGTTCATTCTCCACAGAGGCCTCCACGAGTCAGTGAGGGATTCAGCTAATGAGGAGCTCTGATAGCTACTGTGGAAACCCTCCCGGGGGCGTCTGACAGATAAGAGAATTCCCCCTGATCGCTCTGAGAAGAATTCAATTTCTCCACCAGATACCAGAGTGGCTTCTTACTTTCTCCACTGCAGATGTTGCTGTCGTGGTGCTGTCCTCCTTAAATGACATTAATGAGAGTTGTGTCCTGGTGAGGAGTGCGTATTCTCTGTTTTTCTGTTTACTCTTCATCTTCAGAGGCTTCGCGGAGCTCGTAGAGTGAAGGGTTTATTTTACTGGCATGCAGAGCCAGCTCTCTAGTATCTGAAGCCCAGTTAATTCAAAGACAACCGCCAATTACTGAACAAACAAACAGAGTGTGGGATTTCCCCGATCTTTGTGGGTGTCATTCAGACTATGAGTCTTGTTTTTCACTGGAGACATTCACCCTCTCAGAATTCGCATCAGAAAACTTTTTTGATCCCAGACAAAACTGCACAGAAACACAGAGACACAGAGACATGTGGAGGTCCTGGGCTGGTGTGGTTACACGTGGTCTGTGGTTCTGAGGCCGGTTGGATGTACTGCCAAATTCTCTGAAACGCCTTTGGAGACGGCTTATGGTAGAGAAATGATCAGCTCTGGTAGAAATTCCTGCAGTCAGCAGGTCAATCACACACTCCCTCAAAAGTTCTGACATCTGTGGCATTGTGCTGTGATCAGTGTTGGGAGTAATGCGTTACAAAAGTAATGTATTACAGTAACGTATTACTTTTTGCTGTAACGCAGTA
>JBBJLR010075553.1:0-10849 GCA_037577145.1 Brachypetersius gabonensis
TGTTCACCACTTTGTATTGGTCTTTCACGTGGAATTCCAATAAAATAGATTCATGTTTGTGGCTGTAATGTGGCAAAGTTCAAAGGGGCCAAATACTTTTGCAAGCCACTGTATGTCCTCAGAAGGCTGGATGAGGTGCGGTAGTGTTTAGACTGACTTACCTGAACACTGTCAGATAGTATATCTCCAGGAGGAAACTCTAAAACTCTCAACGAAGCTGGAAATTGGCGCAATTGAGCAGAGCTAGGAGACTCTTAAGCACAAGTCTTCAGTTGATGTCAGTGAATCCAATTTCCAGTAGTCACTAGTGTTTATGTGGTCAGTCAGTTCAATTAACTATCTGAGATTACAAACTCTGGGCCGGAAAACTGGATTCAAGGTCCCAAATGAAATGGTCAGACAACAACTGACATCTGATGATGTGAATTTACAGTGTACATAATGTGTATCTGTGAATAAGAAACAGACAGATGGGTAAAGTATTAGTCTGTTGTACAGAATGTATATCCGCTGTATATACATATAATGTATATGATATTTTCTACCCTTTTATTGAGTCGTGTATATAATATTCAGTTTGTACATATGAACAAATGATAAGAAAATATTTTGATAAAAGAAAAAAATAAGACTAATCATATAGAAACAATAAGAAAGCCTGGCACTTTTTTTTAGTATTACTGCTTTTTGACCTTTGTTTATATATCTTAAAAATATGCTGAAATTGTTTTTCATTGAATAAATTGATCCTGAATGGAAGTGTGTGCTTGTTTTAATGGGCGATCTCTGAGCCCTTTCTTTTTTGCTATGGTGATTAACAATTTGACAGGAGAGATCAGACAGGAGTCCCTGCGGATTATGATGTTTGCAGATGACATTGTGATCTGCAGTGAGAGTAGAGAGCAGGTTGAGGAGACCCAGGAGAGAAGGAGATACACTCTGGAACGGAGAGGAATGAAGGTCAGTGGGACTAAAAGAGAATACCTTTGCGTGTATGAGAGGGAGGACAGTGGGCTGGTGAAGGTGGAAGAGTTCAAATACTCAGTCAACAGTCCAGAGTAATGGGAAGTGTGAAAGAGTTAAAGAAGAGAGCAGGCTGGGTGGAATGGGTGGAGAAGAGTATCAGGACTTATTTGTGACAGGCAGGTAATGCAAGGGTGAAAGGGAGGATACACAAGACAGTAGCGAGACCAGCTGTGTTTGATAGTTTAGCGACAGGGGCAGTAAGGAAAAGACACGAAGCAGAGCTGTTGGATGTGAGAGGAACATGCAGAGGAGAGAAAGAAATGGAGATGGTTGATCGCTGTGGAAACCCCTAATAGGAAGCAGCAGAAATTATAACAAGTGTGCTGTTTTGCAGTAAGTTCTAACCCGAAATAGTATTTCTCTGAAAATCTGAATCACTTTAATTATTTTTTATTACTTTAATAAGAAAATACAAAAATAGCACAAATTAGTCGCATATTAGTTTATTTATGATAATGTTTCTGATTAAGAGAAGTGACGCTCGCATTTTAGCGTACAAGGACATTCCTGGTCGTAGTTCAAAGCAAAAGCTGAAATATTAATAATATCACTGTTGACCCCAATTTTCATACATATGCTTCTTCCTGAAGGGCCTGTTGTGCACTACCAAATATGACCAGAAGATGTCCCTCTTAGGCAATTTACTGTACACCATGAATTCCACGGCGCTCTACTTGGTGTATATAAATCTACTTGTTTATATAACTATGGACTAACTAAACAAATGATAGCAATAAGCATTTTCCATTATGTGCAAAAAGCAACTGTTCCGTCGAAGCAGGAGCAGAATAGGTACTGTGACCATTGCAAAGTTTTTTAAAAGTATTTTTTTTTATTTAAAATGTTATTTTATGTTATCAAAATCAATAATGAAATAACAACACAACTGATTATGCATTACTTAAACATTATATAACTTTCCTTTTTACTATTCGGAGATATGATTTATGGTTCGTGATTTTTAACATTTTATTTACAACGTAGTATTACAAATACGTGTTAAACATAATTGTTTATGAAACAAAATTCGACTTATTTTCTTTTTACACTTTTTTTTTTTACTTAATTTGAACGCTTTATATCTCTATCTGGCAACCTCGCACGAGAGGTGGAGCGGGAGGAGGTCTCTGTGTGTGTGTGTGTGTGTGTGTGTGTGTGTGTGTGTGTGTGTGTGTGTGTGTGTGTGTGTGTGTGTGTGTCTCTCTGCCTGCGAGCCCGTGAGTCGCCACATCTGTCAGATTCGCACCTGGACATGGGCAGCATGTCTTTTTCACATTTTTCGCTCAAAACGAAGGGCCTCTGGTCCGCATGAAGGACGAGAAAAGAAAGAGAAGAAGGAAAAGATGTCTGAAGTAAGGAAATTCACTAAGAGGCTGAGTAAACCGGGCACGGCGGCGGAGCTGAGACAGAGTGTGTCCGAGGCGGTGCGCTCCTCCGTGGCTGTGGTGAGTAACAAACACCCCCAGTGCCCTTGCTACTATAGTGTAGCGTCCCTGGTGGACCCCTCTTTAGTGCATTTTAATTCGTTTCACACACCTGTGTATGTTTACTCTCTCTCACCTGCACACGCAGGGCTTTCCTGGGTCTCATCTTTTCTCCAGTGTGTCCCCTGAGCCGCTGATGCTGGCACAGCCTGCTCAGCGTTTCTTTTTTTTAATTTCAGTGCGTTCAGAGCGTTGTTACTGCGCTGGGAAGATTTAGGGGCATGTGGTATTAGTGGTCCTAATCCCTATTTAATTCCCAAGACCAGACCAGCCGGGGACCACATGGACCATACTGCTGCAGCGGCTCCTTTGTGTGCAGAAATACGCGCTCCCTCTTCTCTCCTTTGGTTCCGTCCTCCACTCTCCCCTTCAAGCCAAATGAGTTCTGGTTGGTTCGGTCTGCTCTGTGCCGCTGCAAGGCGTCTTTTCTCTCTCTCTCTCTGTCCCGGATAGTGGATCGGAGGATGTGTTTTAATTCATAAATGATGAATGAGCACTCTGGAGGGAGGTGCAGGTCCTCGGATGTGATGGGAGCTAACGGGGCTGTAGGAGAGGACCCAGCGGGAAAAATGGCTGCAGACTGTCTTGAGCCTTAACAGCTTTCTGATGCAAACTTATGTATTCAGGGCCCGTGTTTGGAGGAACAGTAGCCAGGGTGAAGAAGCTCCCTCGGGCTGTTTCTGTCTACTTCCTGTGCTTCTCTTCAATACACTATTCATCCTCTGAGCTCTTCTTCAGCTGGGCCTTTCTCTTTGGGTCTGCCTGGTGTTTACTTTCCTGCAAAAAATGGTGATCTAATGTGAAAAGAGGCTTAAAACTTTGTAACAGGATATGGTCTTCCTCAATACTTGAGGAATACAGTTCCTCAATACAGTTAAAAGATGGAGACAATCTGGTTGCTTACCCTTTCTACCACAAGTCATTTTTCTGTTGTAGTTTTCATTTTTCTAGTGTAGTTTTAAGCACCTTTAGTCAAAACCCTTTCTTTGCAGGGACATATTCCTATATAGTCAATCTACTGAACAGTGTAATCAGTGTATCATATTTCCTGTTTACTGCTCATTTTCATATGGTTGGCCCAAGTAAACATCCTTAGCTGAAAGTGCAGGGCACACATTCTATTAGCAGTCCAGCTGCTGGTGCTCTGCTCTTGTGTGTTTTCAGTCTTGTGGTGTTTCCCGGGACAGAGAAGAACAGAAGACTCTATTTAGACCTCCAAAATGTCATGTCAAAGTCAATAGTAAGCTGGTGTTTGCACTCATACACAGACTTTGGGTTCAGAAAAAGGCCACGATGGTGTAGCATAACTGCTGCTTAGTGTGTTTATACACAGGGGCCTAATACACATCAGCTGGTGCCCTGGGTTCCCTCCATTTGTGTTGGAGCAAAATGAGGAAGGACCAACAGCTGGAGAAACAGTTAGCCTTTTTCAGTCTTGAGACCTCAGTTTGCGTTAGGTCACCCTCATTTTCCAGGCCGTCTCATTTAGGATATTATAAGCTGAATTTGAGGTTGTTGGTAAATTTCAGATCGTCGTCTGAGTGCTCTCTGCAGAGGCGGAAGTATAAGAAGCTCACCGTATCTAGCCCTGCGCCAACGCCCTGCAAGTTCTGAGTGGTCTCTTGCTAGCTAGCACTTCCTTTTCCCTCAGTTTGTGGTTTGACAGTCTGTGATTCTGCTGCTCAGTCTCTTTCGTTTATAGCAGAGAGGGGTGGAAAAGGAGCGGTGGTTTCTCCTACAGTGGATAAGCGCAAGGTTTTGTGCGTGAAGCTGGTCCTAGATCAGCGTAGAAGGGGCAAGCTCTGCTCAGACTGGAGTTGAGACAGTTAGAGAGTGCAGCCAGAAGCCAGCAAGGTTCTGTAATTTGACCGGTGTTGGACGCCTGGCCTGGCTGTGGTTTTTAGCCTCCCCCTTGCACATGCTTGTGACACATGACAGGAAGCTGCTTAGCTCTTGGGAGTATATTGATGTGCGGGTGAAAGAGGGGTAAAGGAGGGTCATGGTGTTCGAGTGTATAGCCTAGGTATGGAAGAAGGTATGCATTTGCCTTTGGGGCACATGCAGACTAGACAAGACTACACCTTGATCGTAGGAGTACAGTATAATGGAGAATGACTGTGGCTGGATGGCTGGTTTAAGGGATTTATTACTACACCCTCAGACTTGTCTGATAGCAGCATCAGGTTCCACTGGTGCTCTTGAATCTTAGTAAACAACAAGCAGCCTGTAATCTGCTCTGATCTTTAGATAATATGATGGCCAATTTTGTGAATTGTATTTTTTTTTGCTCAGCGGACGAACAGAAGTTGGTTCCCACTGGGCGGGTAAAATTTAAGTGGAAATGGAACCTAACATTACTGACTATTTCACTCTTCTGCAAGTTTATACAGTGTATTGTAGATGGATTTGTGCTACGCTGGCCAGTTTTATTAGACTGTCCATTGTATTTACATGGGACACCCCAAGCTGATGATATGCACATTTCCTGGTCCCTGACATAACACATAATAAGAAGGCATAATCTAATATTGTCATGCAGGGAGATTTGAACACACTAACACATGTTGGTCTCTAGTTTGCAGATCAGTGGGGATTTATGATAAATATAAAACAGATTAAACAGACTTCTTGGGATTAAAGGATTGTTACTTTCGCTCGGTGTAGTTTTATCCATTACAAAGGACATACTATCAAATCACAGAAGACTTGTGGTCAATGAACAGATACACGAGTGCTCAAAGGTTCACTGGTTATAGTAAGAAAAATACTGGACGCAATATAAAATCAGTCTATTCTACACTCAGCAAACACTATTCTAGAAACAGTGTTTTTGAAACTTTTGTAGGTACTATGTGAAACCAATTTTAAAAAGATCATTTAAAACCATACATAATGGAGAAAAAAAACATAAACATTCAATGGTGATATACCAAGCAGTCATAATATGAAAATCACCTGCCCAGTATTGCATAGGTCCCCAGTGCCGAACTCATTCATGTGACACATCACCAGCCCCTGCCTTCCCACTCTACTTTCATTAGTAAATTGTGCCAGAACTAAATACAGTCATGCATTTTCTTCATTCAAATTAGTAATAAATATTGTGAGTCTGAATTGTTTTCAATCTAAGTGTATTGATCCGTGAGCCCTGAGTCGTTTATCAAAACGAATTGTGAGTTGATTGTATGGTTACACCCCTAGCTATTAGAAAACATCATTACAATGAAGGGGTGTACTTGGTCTGCAGCAATGTTTACATACGTAGTACATCACAAAGTAACATCCACATGAAATCCAGGACACAAGGTTTCCCAGCAGAACATTTCCTGAGTCACACTGCACTGTGTGTTCTGACTCCTTTCTGTCAGTGTGAACCTTCTCAGCCACTTGTTCTACAGTAGCTTATTAGCGGGATCAGACCAGATGTTCTGGCCTTCGCTCCCTAATAGCCACAGTGTACCGGGAACACCCTGCTAGACCTGCTGTTTTAAAGATCCTCTGACACAACAGTCTCTCACGCCTTAATACTTGCACATTTTCTCTGCTTCCAACATATCAACTTCAAGAACTGACTGTTCACTTGCTGCCAAATACATCCCAAAATGCAAAACAAGCCATTCCAAGGCAGCTTTCTTTGTGTTCTCTGTGATGAACCAATAGGTGACTGGGTGTTCAGCATCCAAGGCTCATTAATTTAGGGCAGCAAAGGCTAGACCATGTCATCCCATCCCATCTATCCTATTGTATCCTATTGAAGACATGGCAAGGTTCGGCTGGGAATCCCTGGGTCTGAATATGTAAAGTGTGCGTTCTGTCATACGTGAACAGCACAAAAGTCTTCCTCTGCATTTAACCCATTCACCAAGTGAAGGCGCGGGCAACACATGCACCCAGGAGATAGTACCTTACTCAGAGGTGCCACTAGCAGTCTTGGGATTCAAACCCACAACCTTCTGATCACCAGCTGCAGAAAAAGTTGAGAAATGATTTGAGGACCATGACAAAGAGTTCAAGGCCATTGCCCAGGCCTCTAGATTCCCCAGACCTCAATCTGATTGAGCATCTGTGGCATGTGCTGATCTGTGGCAGCTGCATCCCGTAACTTATAGGACTTAAAGTATTTGCTGCTTAAGTATTAATGTTAGACACAACAGTGATGGAGTGATTTTGTGTCAAAAGACTGAAAACACTGCTCTGAAAGAGCCATTGTTTAATGTCAACCCTATTAACTATAAATTACTTTATAATGAATAAAACACATGCACATGTGCACTTTATATATATCCCCTTTCTGGGAAATGGATGCTTATAAGTACATTTTGTTATTGTTTGAAACTTCTGCATTTAACTCACTTTCCTGGAGATGTAATTGCCAGATAATAAAAAGAAGAAGCAATATGTTCATAATTCTGCTTAAGATGCATGATGGTTGGATTAGTGGCTGGTTTTCTTATTTCTGTTTTTGCTTATGTGTGAAGGAACAAGCAAAAATCATTGAGCCACTGGACTACGAGAATGTGGTGTTCCAAAGGAAAGCCCAGATCCATAGTGATCCTCAGAGAGACCTACTGGTGTGGCCTGCTGATGATGTCTCTGTGAGTCTACCAAAGAATAGCCTTAAATATAGCACATACATATAGTGGCATACATTTAACAACAAAAAAACGAAAGTAAACATAACAGTAGGTAAAATATAAACTCCAATAAGTTACACACACACACCTCTGTTTTCTCATTATGAACAGGTTTCTCAGACGGATCGTCAAAGAAGGACAATCATCTCCACAGTTCCTCAGAATGCAGAGAAGGAAGCTAAGAGTCTGTTTGCCAAGGAGGTAGGACACATGCTGATGTTTTTTTTTTTTAATAATCTGCATCTGGTGCTAACACGTTGTAACCAGCCAGTCTTCTTTTTGTCAGTGCATCAAGATGTACAACACAGACTGGCACGTGATCAACTACAACTACGAGGCCTACTCGGGATGTTTCCGCATGCTGCCCTGGTAGGATTTTCTTGTACTAGCGAGTAATCTCAAAACAGACCTATATTTTATGTGCTCAGAAAATCAAACTGAACTCAGTCAAATGTATTTTACTCGTCAATAATCATTTAATCCCAAGCTATTCTGATGGGACGGCTCAATAAGAAGCTCTTAATGTTCCTAATTTCATTCTACATTTGTGTGCATATTTGCTGTTTATATAGTGATGTGATAAAACAACGCAGTAGCACACAGAAAGCTCTAGTTCCACATGCTGCTAAATATTCCTGTGCTTAGTGTTCATGCTCGTGTAGGAACATGCAGACATCCCAGAGTCAATGGGAGCAAAGCTAAAATCTATGAATGTATCACCATGAACGCATTCGATGTAATAGGCTTGTACGACCCTGAGCTCATTTTAGACATATCTGAAGTTCACAATGTTTATGGTGCAGTCAGTCGTTCTGGACAAACTCTAGTCTGATCAGCACGGGTTTCTCTCTTGTTCCAGCAAAGGGTCTAAATCTGAGAAACTACCATCCCACGCGTTTGAGGTTGACGAGGGAGAGGAGGTAAGATGGCTTAAGTGTCTGTGCAGATACGAATTTCTCAGCAATGTACTAAAGTTCTGAATCAAGTCGGAATAGACTAGATGACTTTTACTTGTGACTAACCATTCATGCATTTCAGTGTGACCAGTCATGCTGTGTTGGTTCTTGTCTGAGCGTAAAGTCTGTAGCACAGGAAATGATCCCATTTGATGACATTTTTAGTCAATTAGGAGATTTGAATTATGAGAGAAGGCCTTGCTATGAGTCACAGTCATGTGTGTACAGGAGACTGGGCAGGCCCTTTAAGCGAAACTTGAGGTCTTAGTGCTATAAATAGGCTAAAATGAGATCCGGCCTATCTTGACAAAATTAGATGGAAAGAGTATGTGGCGATAGGGGAAACTATTGCTTTTCACTGTGTGCTCAGAGAACACTGGCCATCAGTTCTGTTCAGAATCTGTTCTAATTTTACACCACTCCATTGATAATATGATATCACAGCTATGATCTGTGTATTGGCTATGTATTAATCAGTAATGGCACAAATATATGTATTCCATAGAGACAGTAAAAGAAGGAACGAAATAAGGGAAGGTGATTGATCTTTTAGTCTCAGAGGAAAAAGAGAGAGAGAGAGAGAGAGAGAGAGAGAGAGAGAGAGAGAGAGAGAGAGAGAGAGAGAGAGAGAGAGAGAGGGAGGATGAGAAATGACGGAAGAAAGGGGAGGGAGTGCTCTTGGGCAATTACATTACAGCAGAGAGCTACAAAAAGGCCAGACCACTTCAATTAGATTAGAGAGAGTGTGTACACACACACACACACACACACACAGAAAGATACAAACAGGGCAAGCTTAGGATTGTCTATCATTAGTAACAAAACTAAGAGCAAAAAGGACTTATAACTTATAATCTAGTGTTTATTAATTTCCTCTTTCAGAGATACATATCGGTGCACAATACTTAATATTCAGTCGGTTTAGAGGCTGTGTTTATTACACAGGATTATACAAACTGAAGTTGTTGGAGTGGGAATGATTGGCCTAGAGTAGTTACATAGTCGAGAGATTTTTTTAACTAAATGGATAATACTAATTATAATTTGTATAAATGTGCCAGTGATGAATGTGTGGCTGTTCCAGGCTGATGCTCTGTATTAATTATAGTCAATGTTCACTTTTTACAGGAGTGTAATATTTATTAATACTTACATTTTTGTACAATTCACATAGATTGAGGGTGTGGTAAATGGGACTACTATGCAGGAGCTTGGTTTTTATTGAGATAAACCAGGCAGTAAAACAGATGAAGCACTGGGAACAGACGGGCAACAGTGGGAACAGACGGGCAACAGCCTTTGCAGAAACACACACAGGATTCGGACAAGGGTTAGATGGGCTAAAGCCCTCATCTTACCATATAATAATAATAATAATACATTTTATTTATAGGCGCCTTTCTGGCACACGAGGACACCGTACAATAAAACAAGTGCTATAAACAGTAAAGCAATGATTACAGATAAGATTAAAAAGCATATTAAATTTACACTATTTAGAAGTTTTTGAGTGTAGATTTAAAGCGTGAAAGTTGATGTTTCTAAGCTTGGCTGGTACTAAGTTCCAGAGCCAGGGAGCAGGGGGTCCTTGAGTTACAGCAGTCTTGACAATTTCGAGTTTACAACGCTCACTCCAACTCCCACTCAACTCGTACTTACAAGGCTAACTGTGTTAGGATTGGTAAGTGACCTAGGCTAGGGTCTGTTTCGACTTACACCAAAATTCGGGTTACATCACTGTCGAAGGAGCAGATCTTTGGCTCGAAGACGCCCTGTACAGGGGTTTAAAACGCTCACAGAACACTTACTGGGATGTACACAGGTCTAACAAGGATATATATGAGGTTCATGCCTATGAGGCCGTCTTAGAACTGGGGGCCGGCTGTACATACACACCTGAGAGTGGGGCATACACAAACTAGCTGCACAAAGGGGCTCGCTGATGGGCACGGCCATTGCATCTCACAGGAGGTGACTGCCACGCACTTAATGAGGACCAGCAGCCACACGCAGGACCAAGCAAGACCTCATCATGGAGCGCTCAGTGAGGGCTGGCCATACTCCTGATGAGAGAGGCCTGCACACCCATCCATAAAGCAGACAAAGGAGATACCCAAAAGCAGTAAGGACTAGCCGCATGCTCCTGAGCAGCGACCCCAGCATGAGCCAAACACACTAGGCCCCAAAGCGCTTAGCAGACTTCCACGGCACAAGGGACCTAGACTCACAGGGGAAGCATGAACCAGGCATAAAACAGAACTAGAAAGGAAGCATAAACAGTCAAATACAACCACTACACAAAAGGGGAAGGAAAGAAAGGAGAGAGGATAATTATAAGGGTAGTTGTGAAAGTGGACAGATTCCAGCCTCAAAGAAGAGGTGTCTTTAATTAATAGGGACAAACAAGGGCCAGGTAGATCAAACAATCATGGGACAAACCAATGTAAGGAGTGAGGAATGGGGAAATTCAGGATTGTCAATGAAAGTCACATGAAAACAGGGCATAGTGTCACAATATAGTATTGTGCAATTGTCACTGGCAGCTGAGAAAATAACAAAACCAATGGCAATAAACTGTATTTTTTCTCACAGCTAGTATGTTCTTTTTTTCTACTTTAATATGTGACTTGATCTGGCAAAATGAGTCACAGTGACCCAAAATCCTTTTGAGGTTGAAAAGATGAGAAAATAAGCTTTAAAATGATATCTTGGTCAAAGCTGTATCTTAAACGGTTGTCAAGTTACAATC